>JAHZMV010000571.1:0-39326 GCA_027743765.1 Coecobrya sp. COE2
ATGACATCAGAGAATAGGTCTGAAAATATCACAGAACCCTTTTTATACATCCATGAATTGTGATAAATTGGAAGTGGTTCTTTCCACACGAGCGAGATGTAATGTGTGGCAGTCATGTGTGCGTACATGGCATTGACGCAATAGAGAGTAGCAAAATTACTTGTACTAAAATATTACTCATGCAGAGATATTCCGTTTGATCGTATTTACTACTGCATTCTTAAAGAGCATTCGTAGACGCAGAGCATAATGAATGAATTCTCTTCTTGTGAATTAAATGGAACTTCTTAATTCATACGGTTCTATCGAAAGGGAAATTTTCATACTGACACCCTGTATTTGTCGTTTATTAATGACCTATTTCAACTCAGACAGCAAATCAAAAATGAATTTCATGGTGCCATTAAAAATTATACTTTATTTCGACAAAACGCCAATAGCAAAAGGAAAGGCTCTATATAAAATTCTGGTAGTATCATGAGAAGATCTTTGTTGGCCCTTTCCACACATTACTTGTTCGAATATTTATATTCTTCCACACTCGAAAGTTTTGCCAATAAATAAAAAGAGAGCCGTCAATTTTTCTGTATGCTTAACGGGTCTATATAGGCTGTCTGACTGAATTGTAAGTTGGCAGACAAAAGTTAACTGGAAGTATCTACTGTTTATTATGTTTGTATGAATTTGGTTCACATTCAGACGTCATATAGCACTCGGCAGCTCTTGTATTTGAGAGAATTTGCATAATATAACGAACCAAAAGTATTGACTAACTTTTGCATTTACGAACAACACTGCTATTTAAATTCTTGAAGTAATAAATCCTTGACTTAGTCACTCGTGCCGAGAAGGCTCATGAATGAAGCAAACTATCGTCAATACATTAAATGGTAGGTTACAAAATTATGTACCACCATCTATGATTCAGCATGCCTTTACTCGCCACGCATTTTTATTTTCCTCCAATAATTGTATACTATCTGTGTGAAATATGATGCACAGCCCAATTACAATAAATCGTTTCACTGATAAAAAGGAAGTCCTTCGCATATTTTGTACCATATCATAAGAAAACCATTATATGTACAGAGCGTATATTTTTAGCATGAAATCTTGACTGCTGACCTGTTTTTTGGCGACCATGGCCATGACGGTAGGAATGAAACGATGTAAAGCAAACAACACACAGAAGTCATTACTCCTTTCTCGGTTCGTGATGATTCAAAGGTCGTGATTTCCCTTTTCCCTATCTTATCCCCAATCTTGCTTTGTACTAAATTTGATATATATCTTTTAAGTTCACATAATTGACCTGCGTGCTTTCGAGAAGCTGCCGTTTTCGTCCACTTTTTTTTGGTAACACCGAAAAAAGGAGGAAAGGCGTAATGTATGTATCTCTGTGACAGAAATGATGAAAGATGGGAATGGAAAATGCATGAACGTCTTACTGATCAAGATATATTCACCTTATGTGAACGAAGGCATGAATAGAGTGTAAAGCAGAAACGGATTTTATTATCGAGTAAGGATGTTCGGTGACTTTTTGGCCGTTGTACGTGTAGGTGGTAGTATATTTAACGTTTTTTATTATTGTCGCAATTCTGATTCTTGCTTTGCGTCGCGTCCACCTTGTCGTCTTTCTTGCCAGGGATGTATATCTTGATAGATGTACATATGACTTTGCTGTATTATCATTTGTCTACTAAAGATATTTCTGGATAATGCAAAGGTTGAAAGGGTTTCCGTGAACATTTATTTCTCTCTAAAAGTTATTTTTGTGCACGTACACGTGAAGTAAACCCCTTTTTGGTAATTGTACCACCAACCTTATATCTTATTATGGTCGCGTCTTTGCTACTTCCTGTGAGAATCACTGAAGACGGCTGTTTAAGTATTCATTCTGTATGATCTCCTGAAAATTGAGAAGATACACAATTTCCATTTCATTCGTAAATTGACTCACTTTTTCCCACTGCGACTTGACTCATGAGAGCATTTTCTTTGTTTGTAGTTGAGTGTGCTTAGTGGTCGTGTCTTTTTCATTTCCTTTCTCTTTTCTTTCCTTTTATTCAAGTGAGGAAAGCTATATTTCCTCTTTAGTATTTTATGAGAAATAATTATGGAGAAAGGGGGAAAACAAGACGTTGCGAAAAGGGAGCAGTTATTTTGAAGGATACGTAAGTGGCTATTCCACTCACAGTCAACTCAATGTTGCTGTCCTTTTGAAGTCTCAAGCATTTTTATGAGATTGGTCTTATTTTCCTCGTCTCTTACATCCTTTTCCGTTTTATTTCTCGTTTATGTGGTAAATTCCACTGTCATATTTTTTGTTTTCTCTGTGACACAATTCCTACATGATTTAGGATCATTACAATAAAAAGTAAGCTGGCGGGTAGAAGGGTGGAGACGTGAGTCATCTATCTTGAGCATTATTTCGTAGTAAAAAGGGTTGTCAACAGAAAATATAGCAAAGAGAAGGTAGCAAATTTATTTTTTAGATTGCAACTTCCTTTTTTTCTACTATCGCTATTTGGAAGAATGTCTTGTTTTTGCATGGCGTATAGTTGTTCTTGCCAAGAAATTTTAACCACCCTTCAGGATTGTGTTGCAATTTTCAAGTGTAATGGGTTATGAGATGATGATATTGATGATGACGAAAAACCTCCCGACAACAACGGTTGTACTTGTTTTCACATTTCGTTATTCTCCTCAAGGAAATTTTCCGGATGATAAACAATATATTACAGGACTTTGACCTAAATAATATTACAAGAGAGAGATATATATAAAGATGATAAAAATGGTTACGCAAATTCCATATCATGGTGATATTTTGTGCAACCCGAAACACTTTTTCATTCATAGTGAAACAGCTGGTGTGAAATGAAAATAAAAGCTGTCATATGAAACCTAATTTTAAGAGAGGAAAGTTTTTAATATACTGTTTCATCATATCAACAGTTTTCTTCTCTCTACATGTTTATGATGCACAGATCAACTCCCAAGCATTTTATTATAATAAAAGTTTGGAAAATGTCTATCGAAACTTCGTTAGCATAAAATTTTGTGCGGAAAATCCAATAACTTTATAATAATAGGTAGTATAATTTTTATACTAATTTTTGCACAGTCATCATGATTGTATTATGCTTTTAGATTTCACTGGAATTTTTGACAGCTTTTCTTGGAAAATTTTTATATGCATGTACGTTAATGTTAAAATACAATAGGGAAATAAAGTCCTTAGAGAATCATAAAGTGAAAGCATTACATTGTGTTTGCAATGCAGGGAGAAATGATGTAGATACAAACAGAAAGAAACCAATGAGTATTAAAATTAAAGGACGGAAGAGTGAAGATGTGATGATGATTTGTGTTGATCCAATTTGAATATCTTCCTTCCAACATGATAAATAACGAATTTCTATTCTTATTGTTAAAATCCTCCATTTTGCTCACGCTCGTATACCCTAACCCGTCCTTGATCATTCTTCGCAAATTGAGTTTAGCTCAAGTTACATACAAAACGCATTCTATTCCATTTGCGTGACAATATTGACAATAACACTATTAGAATTAGAATGTGTGTTTATGCATGGATGGCACATGCATGGACCATATATAATTTTTAGTTTGCTTCACCGTGCCCGTGCATCCTCTGTTGAACATTTCATTAGTGCAAATAAATATATATTTTTGGTTGCGGGTACAATAATAATGGGGCTGCTTCATCCGTGCGCGCTCCATTGCAATCCGCCTGTTTCTCATATATATTCGTTAACTTCATTCGAGTGACTTTCTTGGTCGCATTTTTGCACTCCGCCACTTTTTAAGAGCAAATTGGCATAAAAAGTAGAAAGCACGAAAGTATGTGTATAGATATTATGTATGTATACATACATATTTTTCCTCGCATCCGCTTCCTATCATCTTGCACATGCACGGAATTGCGAATGATCATATATCACTCCCACAAATTGAGCGTGTGTGTGCTGTGTACTTTTATTTGGCGTATTATCTTATTATTGTTATTACTGAACATGTCCCTAACATATATTATTTGCGCATGCATGGTATAATATTCAGGAGACAAAGCCAGGCTATAAAGAGAATTATTATAGTTTACTGCAGAACGAAGAAGGAAAGTTGGGAAAGGAGAAAGAAGTGAGAGAGAGCGAGAGAGGTCTGAAATTCTCATGTATAAAAAAGTTTGTAAAAACTTTTAGAAAACAGCTCGACACTCGATTCTTGTTTCTCTTTTTGGAAAAAAAAAGAATTATGATAGGGGTGTGGTACATTAACTAGCAAATTTTATGAAAAAGTCTGCTGGTACTCATTTCCCAAAAACTCTAATGTTGCTGCTCTACTTGTTGTATACCACCTTGTTTCTTTTTCAATTTCATTTGCTTTCATCTTTCCTCGTCCTTCTTTTGACTTTATTATGTAGGAGAGTCAACTATCAGTGGGAAACTGCATTCCAGTTTTTATCGTTTTTCTATACCCACCAAGATGAAAAGTATATCGTGAGAAACTTCAGTCAATCGTGAATTAATGCTTATAGCGCAACAAATAACGTTAGTAAGGTTTCCATAAGCGAATAGCTCCAAATAAAACAAGTTTAGAAAGTACTGAAGCACTTCATGAAGTGACTGTGGCCCATTCTTCACAAGTGAATATTTAGAGTTACAAGCCGTTGGCTGGTAAGCGAAAGACAAATAAAGGACCTATATACATATATTGAGTATGAGTATACGCCTTTCTCTCTTCTTACCGCTTCTCCAGAGTAAAAGTGCTCTTTAGCCACTTGATGTTGGTGTAATACACATTAAATAGAAGTGTGATGCTCACCTTGTTATAAATTGCATGTATTTAGGTTCTTGTGCGATTTCTGTATTTAAGACCAGAAATAAATAAGTTAGTATATATTTAACTACAAGGGTTTTAGCTAGTATGAATTCTACAACTTCCACATAAATGGATTCAATGGAATGACTGAAAAAATAGATGAAACATCAATAGATGTTTTCAGAAAATGTCTTGCTTTGATAACTCATCCGTTATTATTGCTGATTCGTTGCTTGTTACTTTACTATTGAAAGTTGAAGGTCAGCAGATGACGTAAAATGAATGACCGAGTTCCAAGTAGGAAAACTTCATGCATACATAAGCATTTGATTAATAGCGCATATACACAGATGTAGTTTGTTTTTGTACCCAGAATTCTATTAAAGGTTTTGAAAGAAACATAATAAGTGTACTCAAAGATCTTAAAAATCAATCATTCTTATTTGAACCAAAATGAGCAGTTGTCGGTCCTTTGTTGCATTACCAGCAGTGTTGTGACCGAAAACTAAAGTTGAATGATTATATTTGTGTTGCAAAGACTGGGCTGATAACAAGAAAATATGTGCAGCTTATTAATTCATGGCAAACTTCATACACCATGCAACTACTTGATATGATGACGACAGTGAAGCCGATATAGCTCGTTAGCAATCTTTTCTATAGCCGATCTAATTTGATTTGACTGAATCATCACAAATTTTATCATGAGGAGCACGATTTCGTGCCGTGCAGCTTAACTCGCTTTGACATGGCCACTTTGTTTCAAACTTTTTTTTATTATATTATCAGCATTGAGAGATTGATACAGCTTCTTTGCACTTGCCCCATTTCGATGAGCTCTAAAAATATCTAAAATAGTATGTAACACTTCGTGATTTTTATTCTGTCTTTTATATTCATTTGTGCATGCATGAGGTAATGTCCTCGTCTTCTGACTGCAATTCAAAATTATCAATAAAAGTACCATCATCTCCTTAACAAGATGGTCGCACCACTTATTAAAATAGTATTTTTTTAAAGTTTAGTCGACACGAAAGACAAATCTCAGGCAACTGTTCCTGAGATGTTTTATAATAGAACACCATACATCCATTTAATTATACAATATGCATCTTCTTTTTTTTCTCCTGCATAGTTTCATTACTATTATTATCATGATGTCATGTCTTGTCAACCTATTTCAGCCAACCCATCTTTATTCGAATACAAAAGCTCATTAGCCAAACAACTACAACAATCCGAGTCATTAATGCCTCTCTCAAGTCAAATCATAACCGACCGACTGCATAATACATAAAGGCCAGTGTAAATTTTCAATGAAATATAACAGCTTTTTGTAACAATGCACGGACCAAATATGATATTCGCATTAATATACATTCGCTGTCACATCCAATGAAGCAAAAATTCCGTAACCGAATATTTTTGACACAATTGCGAACTATGACAGTCACCATCATTTCAACCTTGATCGTTCCTACTTTTTAAAAATAGAAACTCATGAAACAAGAGAAAGAAAGCACCGCCGTGATGTTAAAACGATGTGATTTTTTCAACATTCGTTGCGTTCCAATATCACTGCCCATGACCGAGTAAATTCTATTATGGTAAACATTGTAAAATGGACTTTGTTAGAAAATACGATGGGCTATTGTTGTAATATTACCTTATGTTTGAAGCATATTAACTTTGAGCAGAACGTTACATGACATGTACATTAAATTAAAAAAAAACACTATTCGGATGGGAATTGTCGGAACAACTACCCAGGCACGTCAAATGTAGTGAAATGTTCGCGTTTTTTAACTTCTCGGGGTATTAATAATCTAATACAATATGCTTGCCATCATGTCATGGCGTCTGATGAGAAGACGTCGTATATTCTTCTCCTCTTTCTCTCGCTCGTTGTCTGTTCTTTATTGTGGTCCCGCTTGTGTCTGTTGTAATGAATATAGCGTGACGTCCTTCTACTTGAAGCTTTAATGCCTATTGTATATCTCTGACATTTACAAAGTCGTAATTTGAACGATACAAAAAAGAAACTTAGTAGAGAGGCAGGTAGGAAAGAGAGAACAAAAACCGAAAAGCATGGCGACTATGAGCTCCTCTCCTTGAGTTTTTTTTTCAAAATAGTAATGCTCTCGGAGAAACTTTTATAAACCCTCAAGCGATTCATTTACATCAGTCACTTTAACTTTGATAGGCACAAGCTCATATTATATTTTATTAAGGGACTGGAAACTGAGATGAGAAGCAGACAGCGTATAATAAAATATGAGATGCCAAGAGTTTTTCCCGTTCTTGAATCATCCTGTTATTTTCACGTATAAAATGTATATTATTACCTGATTCAATATTCAACTTTGATATTTGTATATTAATTAGCTAAACTGACCTTTATTCTCACTGACAAAACAAATATACATATTTCTCCTCATCACCACTGCTTTGCATACAATATAATAAATACATAATGCAAGCTATTATATTATTACCGTTAATGAGTACGTTTTATTTCAGGTTTTCAACCATTTCTCATAGTTGCTTTAGTTGTGGTACTTAAGCTTCTCTTTGACTCATTAACGGACGTGTGTGAGAGAGGAGTTTAATACGGGCTTTTTCTTTTCAGCAAAATCACGAACCCGTAATAATAACGCGCAATCGGACGTGTTCTGTGTTGTTGTATGCGTCTAATTGTGTAATGTACACCAAGTAGTGATAAATTAAAGTTGTATGTCGGAGTCTTTTTGACTTGGTAATACGAAACTTTTCACGTTGACCCACGAACACAGATATTTTTTTGGTGTAATTGGGTTAGAGTTTATCTGTCTTTGTTGTAATAGTATAAAAGATAACGAGAAGAATAATGAATGTTCTTTTCGTTGGTTTTTGTTTGCAGTTGAACTTTAATCTCATTTTGCAGGCATTATTCCAATTTTCACTCTAGCTGTAAATATCACTCCAATAAGGTGATAGTGCAGCTGCCGTAGGATTTCACTGAAACTTTTTAAATGATCTAAAGTAACAGTGATGATAATGCATATGATGTATGTAAGGTTTTGGCTAAATATGTTTACCGGAATAAGTCCTAGGAGTTATTACATATGTTTGTGATGTGAAACACTATATTGCATTCTATAACATATCGTATCACATACTTGAGATGATAATTGAAAAGTGTGAAAAAGTCGAGAATGTTCAAGAGTTTGAAATAAAAGAAAGTCAAAATCAGTTTGTTTGTAAGATTTTTTAAAGATATAATGAAAGTTGGCGTTTGATTCGGATCCAGATATAATTTGCTGGTCTACTTTCTATTCACCCTTTCCTTTTCTTCGTTTCCAACTACTAAAAACATTCTAACCGGTTATCTTAGTTTGAGCGAAAATGGCTGAAAATTTGTTGGAAGTTAGAAAGCTTTTTCTTGGAGCAACTTAAAAAAATAATGAAGACCACTAGCAGATAGTTGAATTGGTAAAAGTTGCATTGTGTCGTCGCAGAGAAAAAGGCGTGTAGCAGAACTACTTGTTAAATATCTACTTACAGCATTGTACAAACTTTCACTTTTACAGACAGAAAAAATACGTTTTCGCCAAGATAATATTAATTTCTTGTACACTCGCCAAGAAATGGAGGAAAGTAGGGATGGATAGTAATTTAACAAAAGTTTGTTAAAGATGTTTGAACAGGATAGATAGAAAACCCGAAAAACGGTTCATTCGAAACTTTCCTTGAGACATTCACATGATCAAATGGGCTTTTATTGTTTTTTCCTGGACCAGGTCATAAACCAAAAATACTACATAAGTAATTTCTAACGTAGGAACAGTAAAGTGGGGCGTTGGGTATTTTTGTGTAGCAAAAAATCAAGTAGGAGAAAGATATAGCATTGGTTTTGGGGAAAAAAGGGAAGTATGATTATACTTTCATTGGCTTCTCCACCGCATTCGAAGGAAGCGGAAGACACTTTCATGCTCAACAAAAAATCCATACTGATCGACAAGCTTCTGACAAAACTGTTTATGGGTCTTGTATGTTTTCTTCATACCATATAGTTTCTTAAAACTGAACTAAGAACGAAGGAAAACATGCTTTTACTACATCTCCGGTTCTGCTGCCTCTCTACTACCGTATTGTAGATTTAAGATTTATTGTTAACAAGCTATTGTGTATTTTCTCGGCAGAGTACAATGTGATGCATTTCCTCGGAGTCTCTTGAGAGTAGAGAGAATACGTCAAAACAAGAAGTGGAACTTGGATTTTTTTGGAATGATATATTTTTAGTTTATGTGAGTGAACAGTATTCAATTGTGTACGGTCATGTTTGCATTGGAACAAAAAAAAAATACATTTTATCGGTGACCAGATTGAAACTAAAAAAATGCTTTCCTTCTGTTCCAAATGACATTCTCTGTCAAATAAGTAGGCAAGCAAGGAAAATAAGATATGTACATAATATGCATATAATATAGGTTCACATCTAAGTAAGTTTCCATTCACGTGAGCACAAATAGGATGTTCTATCCCAAACTTTTCTAAAAGTTAAAAGCATAGGTATCTATACATAGTTTGTCGCAATGCTCAAGATTTTCCATTACACACACATGAACATTCTAGTCAAGTTGATCGAAGTACTCAACTGTCTCCTTCCATCACTGCAGCCTGATTGAGTGACTAGTGGCTCCTAATAATATTTGCTGAGATGTATGTGTGACACTGATACACAAAAAATTCATGAACATGAGGGATTATGCATGTAACAAACACATTCACTCTACGACTTTCCTTCGCAACTCTCTGGACTAAGTCGTCGTAACGAGCAGGTTGATATAAACCGATACGGATAGTAGTACAAAGTAACAGAAATTGCAATAACAAAATTCTTTGAAAAATCAGTCGGAAAATCGCAAGGGCGTGCACCAGTCATTTAGATAGCTTTCTAACTGGAATAATAAAATATATAGTTTGTAAGTAAGTAAGTAGTAGGAGCAGAATTCCACTTTACTAGACTCGCTTGGAGCTTGCATCAGTTGCCGCAATCACATGCAATACACAGAAGAGAATTATTTCGAGTCTTTCCAAAACGTAATCCATCAGTCTCAGACCTCTTATTTATATATGCAACAGAATCTTTAAAATCTAGTTTTATGGGATCTCGACTCGCTTTCCTTCATTCCCTCTCCGTCTATCCCTTTTTCTCTGTTTCTGTATATGTCAGCTCAGCTCCTTACCACCACCAGCATTTCTTTCTTATTTATGCAGACACACTTTCCCTGTTGCCGCCATTTCTCATGGAATATGTGCATACCACTCTCTAGGTTAGTAGAGGTTGTATGGAAATGTGGTAAATTTTCTGTGAAGTTGGTGCAAAAACCATTACATCCTCTTCCACACACAATCTCTACCATGAAAAATGTCATTACTTTTCTTTGATACTCTTTTTTTCGCCTTTTTTCCTGCAAGCTAAGAAGTGGAAGATGACGAAAAAGGAGAACAAAGAGCAACCTTCTATTTTGTTCTCATTTTTCTTTCCCCCTTTTTCCCTCACTTCCAGTTACAATCCTAATCCTGTTTCATAAAACATGAACTAAAAACACAATCATTATCAGGAGCTTCACATCTTATGAATGAGAAAACCCCGAAAACCAAAGCAATTTCTTGTTTTGTTTTTTCTTCTTCTTTTTCCTCTGTCTCTTTTTCAGTGTCGCTTTTCCTCGTAGATTCACTTTGAATACTAAATTTTGAATCGAGTATTCACAACCTTTTACATTTTTGCACACGATGCATACATACCTCCTTCATCCATGCGATGATGATGGCAACCATGCTGAGAACAAAGTATTTTGTACTCTATACAAATTCATTGTTATACATTCTATATAAAAACATTGTTGTCAGATTCAGTCCCCATATACCTATAAAATGGCATTGTTTGTTGCTGTTGTTGTTGCAGTAGTTTGATTTACATAAATTTCTCTAGTTGAAATCTCAGATGATGCATATAAATGAAGTGGAAATATGATGATGGTAGCAATTCTCTAGTTACACAGTCATGGTACAAGGTAATACAATCAGTGGTGGTAATGACTTTCATTGTTCCCTCAAAGGAGAAGATGGACTTACCAAGAAACGCACTGAAACAGCATTTTTCGTTTTATAGATTGCTATTGTATCTCTTTTACATCTTAAGGGATAAAAGAAACTTCACACTTTACTGGAAATGAGAAACTGGTTATAGGAGACCAGTTCAAATCTTTTCCAAATGTCAGAACATGCTTGAAATTATAGTGTATCTATTTAGTAATAACAATGATAAAGGAGTACACCAAATAAAATTATGTTTTTTTTCAGAGACGATATTCAAATGAATTATGGACACGTATGTAATGTAATAAAGAAAAATCAGGAAAAATAAAATTGCTATAATTTCCAAAGTATACTTTGCGTGTGTAACGGACATTCATTCTCAATTTTTATTCGATACATGTCGCAGTCAAAATGCAATCATCAAAATAGGTCATCTTTAAATCACCGAATAACGATAAACAGTAGTCCTTGATTCTGGGTCTAGCCATTCTTTAACTTTTTTCAACAAAGCATGATTTCTGTAAAGTTTTCTATACGTAATAATCGCAAATGTCAGCAATAAAACTAAAACAGGGATTTACCACCACGGTGGCACTCCACACGTACATTACAATGGTGACGGTGAAGAAAGATGAATGCTATTTTTTCTACTTTTATCGTTAGTTTCTTTCAAGATATAAAAGTGAACTACACATTTGCCTACCCGTAAATATACATGTATTGCTACCTCAACATGACAAGAACATTTGTTGCTGACTTTTTCCATTTTCTTTTTGCATGAAAATACTCAAGAGAATCGACGATTGTATACGACAAGGACAGTGAAGGCTATAATAAAGATTCCTATTTTCTCACACTTTCACTCTGACTGAATGGGAGTATACAGAGAGGGATGAGTGAAAGTGAAAGTAGACATCTGATAAGAAAGACTAAACATCATCCTGTCGTAATGACAGGACACTGTAGTGTAATACGCGTAAACTTGTGCAATTTCGGGTAGATGTGGAGTTTTTCTTTTTCTTTTGCCCAATTTTTATGCAGATCACACAATGCTAGATGGAAAATTGCCCAAGAAGATTATTGTTGGGACAAGTGGTATAATACGTGTTCAATACAAAAACAAATGTATAAATTCTCGGATAGTTCGTTATCGCAAGCTTGTCTGTCTGCCTCGACTTTGTAACACGTTGAGCAAGAGACACAACAACGGAAACACGCTATTCCGAACGGGATAAATGTGTATAGGCAGAGTCACTGGTTCGTACAAATATAAGTGGTAAACGTGAACATACCGCCTTGGCAGTGAGCTGACTTAATTTTCTTCCGTTTCTCGTGAATATCCCCATCTCGAAAGAATTTTAGATGTTGTGCTTGCAGAAATTGCCAGCAAGAAGCATTGTCGGTCATAATCAAAGATGGGAGTGCGTGCTTTGAAAAATCATGTCGGATGGTGAACTGACATTAAGAATAATGAAGTAGAGGACACTTGTACTTTATCTTACCTCGGCTTCTCTTACGCGTTGTTTTGACCGAAATACGGTGCTTAGCTCTGCGTTCCGTGTAGCGAAAGAAGCATTTATTTTCAGTCGTGCGAATAGTTGAGACTTTCCTGTTCGCATTTTTCTTCCAAGCTGAAAATTTTTTGTACCAAAACCTGACGTGTCAATGAAAGCATATAGACACCATTGAAGATATTGATAATTATTATCTTTTTTGTGAAGAATCGAAATTGTGTAGAAATCTTTAGAATGTTTTCCCTTTGTTGGATAAAAAATTTCGCGTATCAGTGAGACTGACTGGAGTGGAGTAATAGGGAATAATTTGAGTCATAGCTTTTTATGATATTATAGCAAACGCTTATCTCATTGCTATCTATATGCCCCCAGCACAACAATCCCATCAGTATTACAAGCCGCACGAAGGAAGAATGTGGAGAAAGCTGTGCAAATACATAAAAAGAAGCAATAAACTTATCGACGACTCCTACGGTTGTTTTTTTCTTACTACGTATTACGATATTCCAGTCGTGTGTGTTATGAATTGGGAATACGATAATTTTCACTGGCAAAGGGATGATGAGCATCTCTATGATGTCTGCTGTTTGGGAAAAAAGCTAAACTGCTCAAATTCACAAAGAGAAAAGTGTTCCATGTAGTTTATTGTTTCAATAATATTTCAAAGGATTGCCTTATGTCTAGTCAGAGTTGCACGAAGCAAAGGAAACGGTATATAATTCCTAGAAGATTCTTTCATTCCGCATAAGAGCTCTTTTCTATGTCCTTTTTGTACTTTCTACACAAACTGCGTTGTTGGATTTAGCACGGTAGTCGATGGTATTAGTTGAGCTACATGTTCATCTTAAAGAAGACCTGTAAAGAATATTATATTCTATTTTGTAAAACAACTAGAACCGTGTAGGTATTATCAGTGGCTACATTCTTTGCGAATAAAGAAGTTAAGACGAACATTTTCTTGACTTACTCTCAAGCACCCTTTCGCATTTCTTGCAGTTTGTGTGGTACTTTTCCCTTTGCCATTATTATTAGCTGTGATGCCAATAACAGCAAGTGTCCCTGAGATAATGCTAGCCATTTCCTTTAAGGCAATTCAGACACACGAATACATACATTTGAGATTCATGGGATGATTTGGAATGCTGCTACATACATGAAATTAAGTAGATATATTTTTTGTGTTTCTATTCTGCAGCAGATATGTGTTCGTTTTATGCAAAACTTACACAAAATAAAAATGATATATCGTGCGTCGTGCATTGTTGTAATCCGGAAGCTTTAAATGTACTTCCAACCAAGTTGCACTCATACAACCATGCGAATTTAAATTTTGAGAGATTTGTACAAAACAAGAAAAACGATAATAAACTCGATTTACTATGTACTTCCAGGATATCATTACGAACTCTTCCGATTCCCAATGACAAGACTACATTTATGGGATTGTCATGTCTTTTACTATGACTTGTTTGTAAAATTCAAATTTACGACCCGAAATATTTTATAAGTCTCAATGTATTGCTTCCTGAGCTTTTATTATTCTAACGGGGCCTTTCTGCTTGTTTTGGGTATTTTATAGTATATCAACTTACTTTTTTCTGCACAGCTGCCTCCACACATTTTGTTTTTATTTCCCATGAATACTATGCGTGTATATCCTCAATTCAAAGGTTTTATCATAAATACTAATATAAACTCTGTAAATGGTTCTGTTTACTTTATTCGGTTCTAATACTTTATACTCTAGTCCGATTGGTAACATGTAGAAAGAATATTACGAGGTTTGTATTACTTTTCGAAAAAAATAGTACATGCTTTGCTTTTTTGCATAGAGAATTTATAGCAAAACTTTTTACTCGCAGAATGAAATAATTTTCCCATCCCATTGAACCTAATGGGGTTTAACATGGCAGCATTTCAATATTTGGATTATCGTCCTCATTATAAGTCTGCTGGGTGAAAGACAACAATGTTTGTTAGAATATCTCTAGCTAGGACTCTATACCCTTGATGCACAAATGTTCTATTATAATGTATACTCTTTCATTTCTAGTTTGCAGCTGTAAAAAGAAAACGAGTTTTCCCAAGTTCCAATGTAGATACAGCAGTATTTATCAGTGGAATGGAATGTGGTTACAATGTAGCAGCATGTGCTAAATGCACACCAAGTACACAGTTCATTATTTATTTATCATAATGATGATGATGCCTGCTTTACTTCCCTTCGCAGAAAATGAAATCTCATGTCTACGTGTAGGGATTCTATACGGAGAACGACGAGATTCATCCAGTCATCGTCTTTGTGTAGTCGTAATCCCTTGATGTTTTGTTAAGGATCTGTCAGGCGGTCAGACAATTTCCTTTATTTGTTTTAATGATAGACTTTTCCCATCCGCAAAAGAAAACAGGAGCGTGTATGCATGTGTGAATGCATGGACTATAGTCTAGTGCTTTTTACATGAGTCACGCAGTACTTAACTTTCTTCTTGTGCTTTTTTTGTTGTCATTTGGAGTAGGATTGTGTGTACCCTCTTTCTCCTTTTTATTCTTCTACGTCGCAGAGATAAGGAGCCTTGGATGGAGTCAGCTTCATTTGTCTGCGAAAAGAAAGACAAGACTATTGTGTGCTATGTATATAGTTGCATGTAATGGTTCCTTCAAAAAAGATTTTCATCCCAGAAGAATGAGCAGCAGCATGTAACTTTGCAGACATGCATGCCATCATGCAACAAAAAATAGAAAATCCGTTGATGACTCTTCATAGTCATAACGGGAAAGATGAGTTTTTGTAGAAAAATATGTGGTGCCTTTTTTTAAGTAGATGCAGTGTGTTGTATGTACTTTTACTGGTCTCATTCATGGCGAAAGTTAAAATCCATGTCATGTCTTGAGTAATGATATGGTCGTCGTGTTCTGGTGCGTTTTATAAGCTCAGTCGCCGCTTGCTTGAAAATGAATTTTGTGGTTGGTTTTGCTGTAAATATGAGCTGTGTTGTGTTGGTAGTAATAATGAGAATGTGGCTATGAAAATGGATGTGAAATTGTGAAGAGAAAATAAAACCGGAATAATGAAATGTGTACGTAGGTATGTATATTATTATTATAGTCATGTGACTTTCTAGCTACGTTGCAGATGCGTTTTGCGGACATTCATAACAGAAAATAGAGTGGTACTATATGTAGGTACCAGTGATTATCTCAGTGTATGTTCAAAAACTTTTATACTTTCGGTGATGATAGGGATAGTAGTTACTGGTATCATGATCATGAAATGTTTAGTCTGTCAAATGATTGTAGGGAGGAGGTAGTAGTAGTGATGATGTTATTGCTGTTGTTGTTTACTGACTATTGTCACAGAATACACTTTTTATGGATGCTTTTAATGTGAGATTTTATTGAAGAAAAAAACAGAGCAAATAACATACATATGTACCCAGTAGAACAACGCAGCAGTAAAAGCGGATCTTCTTGATCACATGGCTATAAATGGATAACCATTATTGCCCCAACCAGGCTCCAACCGTTATGTAAAATAGTAATGCATTTTATTGTTTTAGTGGAGTATCGAGATGACACAAACAACTTTACGGTCACTGGGTTTATATTAATTTTCAACGATAACTGGTTGGCAGTTAGACGAGTGACCTAAGTGAAAGTGGTAATTTACATGGAACCACTAAGCGATATTCTGAGCAGAAAACAAAACGGGTAAAAACTGGAACCATTTATGTGTTTGTTTTGTGTTGATTTTAAGTAACGAGTTTTTTTTATAGAAAATGGTACTTCGCTTTCAAAGGATGCCTGACACATGTGTGAGGGTCGCACACACTTTTCATACGACATTCCTTGTTTCAGAAAACATTGAAATTCATGCGACTTATAAACTTGTAGATTGTATGGCTATTGAAAAGTTGTGACTATTCACACTTTTGACTTTGTCAATAGAAGGAACGATGAAAGTAAAAGCTGTATGCCCAAAGAATTTTGTGTTTACAAAAGGACATGCCAATATGTAAAAAAAATATTTCTTTCAAGCTTTCGTTTTCAATAAAGACGTAACATCTTTTTCCAATAGGTTATGAATGTCCCAGATGAAAAATAAAGATAAAATGTATGAAAAGTTTACACTACTCACTTCTTTCCCCCAAAAAACTTGTCTCGTGCGGAGTCTTATCCTTTCTTACAAGACGGTGGCCTTTCTTCGATTTCATTTAAAATACTAAAAGTGAGCTAAATAATAACGTATCTGACATATGCATGCACCAGTTGTTAACATGAAAGCTTCTTTAATGAAAACGACGCACGGCCAGCGATCAACAAGATGTTTTCGAGTCAGCAACTTTTTCCCCAAACGAACTGATTTTGATTCTGCGCTACTACTAGGACAAAAGTATATAAAATTTGAGTATGTGTATATTTCATCAGTCCGTGCTCTTTTTCTGTCTTTCGCACACTTTTTCGCGACGACTCATTCTGTTTACTAAAACAGTTTACACTGTGAGTTGAGTTTGTGGTTGGTTGCAATGGGAAGGCAAAAGAGTAACATTCAGCAGGAATATAATAATGCATTCACAACTTCCTCCGAAAAGGACCGCCTGTTTGCCTCGGTCACATTCAATTTCCGTAAGCATTTATTGCTCACATATATAGCCGTCCATCCTGCATTCAAACTTGATGACAAATGGTTACACCCTGTCAGAGGAGAGGATATTTGATTTGAATCAAAGGCATACTTTTTCATTATGGCTCGTAGAGGAAACCATAACGTGACCTGAATTTATTCAATCGTGAAGGGGAGCTAGTTGAAAATTTCCAGCTGGATTACAGTTTATAGAGCCAATTGTGTCCTCTGTCCTTTTCTCCTTTCTCTCTGTTTTTCTAGCTATATATGATTTTCCCCGTGTTAAAAGGGAAAAGCTTATAACGAAATCGATAAGAGGGGATTTTGTGGATTGGCCCTTACTATATTTACTCGATCACAGGATATATACATATCTGCTATTTAGCACCATCTCCATATGCAGAAACACGAAATGCTTAATTTTTCTATATCGACAACCTACGGTAATTGTGTCTTTTCCGACATTATTATTTTGAAGAAAATCAGATTAAGTATTTTGAAGTTATTGTGTATGACTTCTGGTTTGAATTCATTCACAAGTAGCATAAACTTCCATAAATCATATATTTACAATACACCATTAAACATTTGATAAATGACCTCTGATAATAATAAGCTTCCGTTCCGTGCTCTCCTCTCCTTTCAGATCGAATTTCGTAAGTTATTCTCCTCTCCTGTTCTTTCGTTTTTGCAAAGATTATGTGACCTGACGTGCCATAGTATATATTCTGAAATAAATTTAGCACTTTCCATCTATCTTATAATTCAATCTGAAGTGTAGACCATAAATAAAATACTGCATGTGAGGAAATATGGGAAATATAACATAATAACAGTAAAATTGCTGTTTTCTTGCCTGTTTTTGGTAGAAAAGCAAAAGCTCGTTGCGTGTCTATTCAACTTTTTTTTCGTACATCAACAGTCGACTATTTAATGAATGTATCGCTCTTCCTTCCTTCCTGAAAGATTCGTATTGCAATGCTATTTTATTGTCGCAGTTGCGCCGTAATTTGAACTCTTGAACTTTTATATATTTTTTATTATAGCTACAAGCGGGCGTTGGTTCGCTTTAACGTGGTAGAAGCATTGAAGCGAGCTGAGAAGGAATGAGTTTAGATGTAATGTGAGAGATAGATATTAAAAAGTAAAGACTAGTGATCGTTTTTATATTACTAAAAGACGTGTCTATTCAACTTTTTTTTCGTACATCAACAGTCGACTATTTAATGAATGTATCGCTCTTCCTTCCTTCCTGAAAGATTCGTATTGCAATGCTATTTTGTTGTCGCAGTTGCGCCGTAATTTGAACTCTTGAACTTTTATATTTTTTATTATAGCTACAGATACAAGCGGGCGTTGGTTCGCTAACATGGTAGAAGCATTGAAGCGAGCTGAGAAGGAATGAGTTTAGATGTAATGTGAGAGATAGATATTAAAAAGTAAAGACTAGTGATCGTTTTTATATTACTAAAAGCACTGAATTTCCATTTTCCAATATTATGAAAGAAATGTCAAGTGTGATCACATCAGTAAATGTCATGCTGATGCACGAAATAACAAAGTTTTTATCGAATGAAATAAGCGAGTTGAATGAAACTTTTCTGTGGTGTTGACCAAAGTACAGAAAGGTACCTTAAATATTCGAAAGAGAACAGCGTTGTAACAAGATGGTTTAGATAGCAGCCTTCTTTAACGTAGATCTCTGTTTCATGTTGAGCTAACAACTGAAAGAAATTAATAAGATGAAAACTTTATTTAACCTCCAAAACCGACTATATCACGTTTTTCATTATACATACCACTGACCAGCCACTGGCCAAAAGTTATGCAAACAATATAACTCCGTAAAAATGTCTCTATATATTTTTAATAGAAAAACATTTTAACAACCACGTGCCTTTATACAATTATACTTAATGCACATTTCGGTGGACCTAAATGCAGTGTCAAACCTAATAATTAAAATTAATATTATAGATGTACAATGCCGGAACTGGTTATATTCCTATGTATATTAAGCATGACATCAAGGAAGTAAATTATGTAGTCCTTAAGCCTCTTCCCCATTATCATCTTTATTCCAACACCGACGTCAACTGAAAATAGTAATTGAATGGGCACGTGCAAGGCTTCTTGTAAATTATGGACATAAATATGAACCTTATTTTATGAGTTTTCCTAAAGGAAAGATTCAACACGACTATACCATTAAGTATATACGATATTAAATGAAAATGACGTTAGTTCCAGCTTCTATGACATACCATTCATTCATTTGTCCATATGATGTATAAGCACAGGAGGAAAGTTTGCAGGTTTTTTGAGCTTACTAACAAAAGCATATTATCGATTCTTCTGCTTCTTCTGAAGAAGTTTCTTTCTGAGCCGTGTTTAACAATACGGTAATATGAAAATTTTGTGATTGCTTTGTCATGTAAAGTTGGTCGAGGACGTTCTTTATTATAAGGCAATTTCTTCCAACTATATAGTGTTCCGAAATGTGTGACTTTAATAGTGCAAAGTCGTGTCGTCACATCGCATGAATAATTATGAATGAGCCAGGATTTTTTTCGATAAAATAAGTTTTTCTTTTGCGTACTTATACATGTGTACTTATAATAAAACTTTTAATATTCCAGAAAACCCTAACCAAACGTAAACATTGTGAAATGAAAGTTTTTCAAAAACTTTCTTATTTAATGTAAATGAGGCGAAGTCTGAATAGCATAAGTTGAGGGTTACACTTACACACAATATCAATGAATTGCATTATAAATCTGACATGTAGTTAAGTGTTCATTACTGCACACTTATTTACAGTCTTTTCAAGCCTGCCAGTTTGAAATTTTAGTACAGCACCACAAGTACCAACGAGGTATTTGCATTCACTGACTCTCCTGGAAGAAAAAGAACATTTCATCTCTAGATATTTCATGTACAGGACTATAAAACCGTAAAATGACATTATGAAAAGTTCCTTGTCGTCACACCATCATGAAAATTATTATACCGAATTATAGAACCTCTCAGGGAAAAAACTTTCATGTTTCGTGCTATTTCCCTGGCTTCTTGAGATAATTCCTGTTGTATTCACTCTAACGAAATTCCATATAATCATAACAAGACAAGCATTATACCGTGACTCTAAGTTGTTGACGTAAAATTTGATGTGACACAGTGCTGTTTTTTATATTGCGCACAAATAAGTACTCATGACTGCGCTTCACTTGGAGCATGTAATCATTTTTCTTCAGCAAGTCATTACTTCACCGTAAAAATTCAATACCACCATAAAAAGAGCAAGTAGTTCGTAAACACTTGTTATTGCTATTACCTCCACCACTAAATGCTAGAAAATTGATGATATGGAATAAGGCAAAAATGTAAAAAATAAAAGAATCTGTTTGACATGCGCAAGTGTTTACTTTTAAAGCAATCTGTCTTTTCTGTTAAATCCTTGCAGAAAATTTGATCCTATTGGCAATCTCAGAAGGTGTAGGGTTCAATAGAAACTGGAGCAAAAAATGGAGCAAAGCCTTTATATAATAAAAAAATATCAGCAGGATGGCAAAAAGCTTATAATGCGACGATTCACGACAAGCGTAAAGAATCGATGATCGTCAATAAGATAAAAAGTTGTCCATTTAATACAGGCAATAGGAAGAAGATATTATATATTTACTTTTAGCGAACCATATTTTTCTCTTTTAAGTTGCTGTTTTCACAGTCTACTTGCAATAGTTGATGTGCCAAACTAACGTCATGCCGGAGATGATAGGACAATTTTCTTAAAATTTTCTGGGTTGATGTTTACCAAAGTGCCCTACATCCAAATACATACGTAAGTGCATAAACAAATTATTATTTGTTTGTTCATGGGCACAAGCGATTGAACATGCACGCATCACTGGTTATAGTAGCAGGTCCCACTTGAACAAGATCAAATGAGAAATACGAATACGACACGCCATGTATCACTATGTTATCAAGCCACAAACTGCCTTTTTTGTTTAAAATTGTCTTTAATGCCATGAAATAAGATAATAATGGCTGCAAGCAATGATTTCATGTACTGATGATACATAATAAGCTGGTAATGATACGTGCATGACTCAGCATACTAAAACAACGTGAAATGATATTTCTGCGTTAGAGACTTCAGTTGGAGGAGAAGTATTTTACGGTCTTGTTCTTATGTTTTAGTGGTACCTTCCGCCGACAGAGCGAACGGCTCCGTTGTAGGTAGTGTGGGCTCAAGTCAAGTAAAAAAACTTGCTTGTAATAGACATCCTAACACACATACTCGACCAAGGAAAATTTACCGTTGTACAATGAGCGCATTATTATCGCTTTCAGGTATTATCCTAGGCAAATGTCTTGACACTCGTATTTTATCTTGTTGTTCATGGCAGATTTTTTATGTTGTGCGGCTTGTTCTTCTTTTACCAATTTGCCACCAGTAAAGTGCATGGAAAAAAGCATTACGTCTTACTATTATCATCACACAGACATAGTATAACACTAACATTATGAGAAACCTATACAAAAAAGACTCATATAACAATTTGGTACATTTAAGGTAACTGTACAGACAAAGTAAGTATGCAACCTGCTTATATACTTAAGTATCTAGATGTGGAGTCTGTGGTATTATCCCTCAAACTATAAAATGTTGTATACCTGCTTGTTTGTAACCATTATTACCTGGTTACATGGGCTTTAACTTTGACTTTGATTGAAGTTCATAATGCACACGGCACCTGCACACTGACACGACAATATTATTGAGATTGAGTATCACTTTGTGCGCTGCACTTTTTGCACTAAACGTGAAATGTAGGTGGGTTTTGCCATTTCTGGCTAGCAGAAGTGGACTTCTGTAACACTAGTTTTTCATCATTTCAAGTAGTGCTCTCAGTCAGTTTTGAGGTTGAATCTGTGCTCTCTCTCTCTCTGGGGACTACTTTGTCAGTTGGTAGTTTTCCTCATTCTACAATAACATGTTTATGCTTTCTGTTGTTTGTTTTTTAGTTTGAAAGTAAAGTTTTCTGGTGCATGAAAAATTAACGTTTGTTCGTTTTACTAAATTTTTATAACAAGTGTTTTCTATAATCTCTCATCAGGATATACATTTGTTTCAAGGTAAATTTTCAAAATACAAGGTAAGGAGCTTCAATAATTTACTGTTTTCCGTTAAATTACTTTTGCTCCTGCTTCCGTATTGAAATCATATAACACTTGGGTGGTTATATAAGATGATAAAATGACACTGTTGTCAATCCCTTTCCAGTACGCTTATATTATACACTTTTCTCCTTGTCATTCAATCCACTCAAGTCATTTTGAACACTTTTCCGCATGCATATAATATAGCCAAGTATTTTGGTATAATACAAGTACTTTAGTGTTAGCAGATCTCAGAGTACTCAGTTTACTCCTATACTCACATTCTCATTATTGGTGACAACAGCAGCAGCAGCACAACAACAGTGAAGTGCGTCACGAAGCTCTTAACTGAAAGAGAACGTGTCTGAAAAGTTGCCTTGTTACTTATTTAGGTTACGATCCGATACCCTTATTGTATGTCTATGATGATGATGGTGCTTCCGAGTACAAGTAGTACGGAGTGTTGAGTGTTGATGCGGAAAGAGGGGAAATGAAAAAAATCTAATTTGACAACAGAGCGAGTCACAAGAGAAGTGTGACATTTAGCTAAATACACGGCGTGGATTTTTCAAGCCTTTTTATGACTATGGATTTTGTGGCTTTTTTGGAGCTGAATTTATAGAAGGCAAACATGGTACACCGTCTTTTTTTAAAACACACATGACAGACATCACTACATACACGTTGTCTTTAATTCAATACAGAAATATGTTATATATAGTTTTCATACGTGTATTACATATTTGAAGAGGAGTGCTAGAAAAATTGATCATAACGAGAGGAGACAGTCGCATTATAATATTATATAAGCAACATTGCATGTTGTTGTGGTTTGGGGTCCGGCGGAAGTTAAATAGCGGATGTTGTAGGTGGTGAAAGTAATATTTGAAATTGAACGAGAGATTCCATATTCCCTTTTGTTTATCCAAATAACTTTCACCATCTAAACTCTCCTAGTAATCTTTAGCCATTGGGAAATCAGTTGCCGTTTATGAGCCACGCTGAAATCCCAGAAGGGTCGTAATATAATACGCCTGTCGTTTACTGGATAACTTTTGCTTTTCCAGTATTTTGTATTGTAAAGTTGGGTTTTATATCAGTACAGTGTACAGTAGAGACATTATAACATCTAATGCCAGTGTATTCCTTGTACCCTTTGCTGGCAACATATTCATAGTATACATATGAGGTTCAAAGCGCCTTAAAATAGGTAACTGTGGCTGTTTTATTCTTAGTTAAATATTAAATTAATAACGAATCGAATGTATCTACACATTAAGATTGAGCGAAAGAAAAAGTTTCATGGTTTGTTTTTGTTCTTAAATTTAATTTAATATCCAGAAAATGGAAGAAAAAACCTTGATTTTTTTGTCGCGAGTTTTTTATTTGTGTAACACATGTCGTAAAAGAAGAATAATGCGGATCTGAAAATGAGACCACTTGGAAGTTTAATTCATAGAAGCATTTTGTGAAAAACAACGTGAACCGTGAAAAAAGCAGTAGAGAAAAAAATCGTTGATTTTCCTCCAGGATACACAGTCTCCATACGAAAATGAAATTGCAATTTAGTGTTATGTAAAGAAAGGGAGCCAGTGAAGTTGTCATCATCATCGTCATATATAAGTAGGTATTTTGGCTTGAGCACATGTTAAAATTACTTTTCTCTTCTCTAATTTGATAAAATCTACGACTCTTCCTCTAAAATATTTCTGATTGCCCCGATTACGATTCACCCACTCCGCCTGCTACTCATCTCTGGAATGTATGCACGCAACAGTAGAGAGGGCTTAATGGTTACGTAGATTTATATCAAATTATGTGAGTGTTTCATGAATAGTTTTTTTAGAAAGATGGCACATTTAGCTTAATTCCAGCCATTGTTACAAACTTATACTGATGAGCGCTGCACTTAAATATCCTAAAATGTAACTCTAAGCCCTTGGATGGCTAAAAGTTGGCAAAATATTAGTTTCTGTGTTACTGTCAGAAAGCTTTATGCAAAAATTGTTGGGTCATTTTTCCCGAAAAATAAGCCAGAAAACAAACTCGTTTTCTCCATAAATTCATTTATATCCTGGCATATTATCATTTATATTAATTTTACATGTGTATGCATTTTTTCTTAATAACTAATGTCTTTAACAATTGCCATATTTCATTTCTTTATTCCAGTTACCCGAGCACGGACTCGCGAGGCTCAACGAGAGATTACTCCTGTTTCGAATTTTTTTCTTAATAACTAATGTCTTTAACAATTGCCATATTTCATTTCTTTATTCCAGTTACCCGAGCACGGACTCGCGAGGCTCAACGAGAGATTACTCCTGTTTCGACACGACTACAGCTCCCCTAACATTCTCCAGATGATTAACTCCGCCTCGGAAATCAGCGATGAGACCCTGGTGGAAATTGTGCTTACAGGTATGTATGCCACTATAAACATGGCAGGTTTTGTAATAAAAAGAATGAAAAGAATGAATGAGAGAAACCGAAACCTTGTGTCTAAAAGCATGAGTTCTCATATCAAAAACTTTAAGCCTCATTTAACCTTACAAGACACGTTCTGCATTATTGGATTAAAACAGTTTTTTAATGAAAGCTAACGGAGGGTATAGACCTACGTCTCTTTTCTTTCTACGTCCCTAGGCGAAGCCTTACGTTGTTGGTTAGGCATAGAAATTTTTTGAGGACAAGACACGACTTTTTTAGTATTTTTTGCTGCTGTGATTATACAGAATGTACATTGTATCTTTTATGTAATAAGAAAGGGCGCAGAACCAGAAAATAATATGGAAGGTTGAACAAGGGAAAAGTCTAGATCTTTTAATATAATACCGTTTTAGAGAAACTTGATGGTATTCCCAGGTTGCAGAATTTATATTCCGGTGTGGTTGCTAAATTATGAATGTGGTTTGGAATGCGTAAAAATAGAATGTTAAATGAGAGGAAAAGAGGTAAAGAGATCGCATTTTGGGAATCTGAACAATGTAACGGCAAAGCCGCATATTTTTACTGTCTTTAGCCATAATAAAAATATAATATTTTGTAACATATGTAGACAGACATTCAAGTTATAGTGAGCAGTGAGCACGAAAAAATCCATAACGTCTAACCGGAAAGAGAAAGGAAAATTGTAGAAGCCATCATGATTTTACTCCAAATTCCACTGCCATATACATTCATTCTACTCACAGCTCACACAATCAGTGAGCCAAAGCCAACTGGCTAAAACAGGATACAGGATAACTTCAAACGAGCTTATTCCTTCTTTGCTATACAGGTCTGCATAATGAAATTGAATTTCTATATTTAAAACCAGCGTGTGGCAAAGTCTCTCATGTGTGACGCTCACAATCACAACTTTTTAGCTAAAGCTTCACATCATGTACCTGCATAATTACCATATGATATCTGACGAAACTGAATACATGCATAAACGGAACATTACTCCCGTGTAGTGGTATAAATATAATGTGACAATGTGAAATGTAAGTAAAAGTTGGAAACCACTTTGGTCACTGGTTACATTTTCGGTAGCATGCGTCTTGTGTTACACTCCTCAAAATTGCGGTCGAATACTATGTACCCAGAGAGAATTCATGGGCAAAAGACACGACAAAAGACAAAGGACCCATTACATTATTATTGTTAGCTATATAGCTATACAGTAGAGAGCAATACAATAGCTGAAAAACTAAAGCTGAAGCTCGTGCTCACTTGCCTTATAATAATAATGACTCAGCTTTCTCTTCTATATAACTATCTTCTGAGTAAGTGTGTATGCAGAGTCATAGATTCTTGTACTCGTAAATGACATTTTACTTCTGTTTAAGCTGTTGTTATATATAGGAAAGAGCATTACCATTAAATTGCATTTTGTATGTAAGAAATGGACCATGGTGTTAGGCCACAAATGCGGAATCAAAAATATAGACACACTTACGCCGTACATAAATGGATATGTAAAGTCACTTGAGTGCACACACGGATGTAAAGAGAAAAAGAGCAAAGAGGAGGAAACAAGAGTTTTACAGAAAATGTAGAAAGAAAAGAGCCCTTACTACACACACACACACACACAGACTCCCACTACTTTTACTTCCTCATCCTTTAGCTCTCTTCTTGAGTCATGCACGAAATTCCATTCGTACACATGTGGCGTTCAACTCAAGTTTCGCTACCAAGCTCGTTATTTTTCTAGGGAGGAAGCAAGCTGAGAGATGGAGAAGAAAGAGTTTTAGACTTTTTCGTTCTGTGTGGTAGCAGTGAGAGAAGTAGCCGACGAAGCGTATTCGAAAGATTTTATACGAAATACTAAAAGAAAAAGGGAAAAAACTTGTACCATACTATTGTTCCATCTTTTTCTTCTTCTGGCTTGGTTCAGATATGTATCCATGTCTCATGCTTATGCATGCCTTGGAGCCAAGTATAGTAGCAGCCAGTGAGCCATCCACGATGAGAGAAAGAGAAAGTGAGTTTTCTATCTTTGTGCTCACAGCTGAGAAGGGATCGTTGTGGAGAGGAGGAGAAAGTGAGAAGAGAGTCTAAAAATAGAATTTACGATTCTACTCCGGTGTAATGTATATCCTTTACCCTAGATTCGTTTATACTAGTAGCATGATATAGTAGTGGTAATAATAGCACCAACCTTATCAACTTTATACTATGACTATTATTATCATCATAGCGTTATGAAGTTTTGTACACGTTTCATATATGCGCGCAGCGGAAGAAGGACAATAATAGGTATTCTGAGTGCTAGTGTTAATGCTACCGCCACTTCTCTTCTGCTGGGAAAGCTTGCTAGTTTATTGAGGTGAAAAGAGAGTGAGAGAAACGCACAAAATGTATAATATATTTCGTTTATTTTGGGAGGAACCTAAGTGGAAAATGGTAAATGGCAACATGAATGCCGGCATCTAGTAGAATGAGTAGTGGTGCCGTACAATGGTTCACTTTTGTTCTTAAGTACTCTCCAAGAATGTATACCTACCTATAAGATGTTTAACTGGAATAACAGCAAAAGTACTTTGTTGGTGGCTTCTTGCTTATGTACAATCTTCTTCAGCCAAACTTATCAAGATAATGATCATGATGTGTGCAAGAAAGACAGGAAAGTGGAACCGCACACTCACACTATACCATTTCTTCATTTATTTCTATTATGTCTTCCGTATTTATAATCTTTATTTCGATTAATAGTAAAAGTAACAAAAGGGACCTTGCTTTACAGCAGAAGTGTACAAGTGTTTACGCAGTCTTCCTAGAGACCACAAAGTGCTTGATGTAGCAAACCAAGCAGTTATATAACCGTAGCAAGTATCTCCTACACCCTTGCACATTTGCTTGCTTAGGCAGCAAAAGTTGGAAACTTGGTCGAGTATAGAGGGGAAGAACAGGAAGACGTGTCTTGTAGAAGAATAATAGGAATAGTAGGAGTAAATGTGATGGTGGCAGCAGTTTACAAAAGGACACAACTTTCTCCAAGAAGAAGGCTATAATAAGTAATAATATCTGTTGTGTATGGGGTGAAGGAAGGACTAAAGCTGGTACTTTAGGGCAAAAATACGGTCGTAATGCGTATAAATATATTGATATAAAAAAGGCATTACTATAATGTATGTTTGTAGAATCATGTCTTATGGTTGTCTTGAACTGCTACATTTTGAAAGAGGAAACTAGGAAAGATCCTCTATTTCTGCCAAAAGGAGAAAGTTCAGTCAGGCTTTCTTCTATAAAACTTGCTTTTTTTCTTCGTCTTTTTTCTATTCTATTTCAACTCCTTTTTCTCTGTGATGCCACTTACTTTGTAGTTTAGCCTTTTATAGTTAGCGAACAGCAATAGAAACTCTGAAGTTTAATTTTGCTCGCGTTTTTTTTTCATTCTCGAGAAATATTGGGTAGCGTATGGATAGACAGATTATATACGTGTATGTATATATAAGCTTACTTGTATATGTGTGGCATGTAAAGTGCATATATTTTATAGCATTCCAGTGAAATGATCAAATGTAAATTCTTATGCGTCCATGCATACATCCGGAACCCACTAACGTAACTTGGTTCGTTCAGTAATAAAAGCTGGTCTCATAAATCGCTCAGTTGGCTCATTCGTCAGCAATATCGAGGCAAGTAAGTTTTTTCCTAGTTAAACGAACAGTTTGAACTTGAGGCGACCGATTAGTCATTCATTCGGAGATGGGATTCACTTAATGCCGATTTTTTTCTCGCATCAGCAGGTGTCCTTCGAGAAATGGGTTTCACGCTTAAACCGTTTTCTCCCGCATTAATTGTTACAAAAGAAAAAGAATGAAAAAAGTTGGGAGTACATACTTACACACATACAATATAGTACACACTTATGTTCCTATTAAAGTTCTTTTTCTTTGGGCTTAAGTGCGAGTGTGAAAGAATAGTCCTCTTTATTTGACAAGTTACAGTCAGGGCTCTGTAGACTGTTTATCTGCGCTACCATACGTCAGAGTAGCACTTAACCCTACGCTACCGTTAATAACTTTTTATCACTTTTAATTGGCTGGGTACAATGATACAATATACACCCCGCTTAGGCTCCTAATTATACCAACTTTCTCCGCAGATATAATTTGAAAAGGAAACGTAAAGTTAAATACAAGCCGTATACTCATTTCTAGTTTTCCTACCAAAGAAGCTACAGGATTTTATTTCGATTTCATTATATACCCCATGTATTATGCATTGAAGCAGAAATTGGATCAGCGAATTCATTTTACGAACTAATCAGACCAACCATCATTTTCTGTATGAAGCTCATTTTGTTTTATTCTCATTTCTTACTCTGCGTCTTTCCTTTTTTCCAAAACGCAAAGAACCAGAGGCTTCTGATTTATATGGATGGAGATGTAATATATATTATTAGTAGGCAATGGTTTATTCTGACCTACACAAGTTGGGTTAAGAAATTACAGTTAGCCCTGCTGGCCAAAGGCAAAAATCAATTGCTCATTTTGTTTTTACATCAATTCATTGTGGTTGGAGAATCAGTTCTACAGAGGCATAAACTTTGTTTCTTTTAAACATAATCCTTTTAAGATGTTATATGTATACCAAGTGACTAGCATGTAGCAACATGTGCTTGAGGGCTTTTTATTTTGACGAGGAAGATCCATCACTACTGTAATATTTGCGCTTCCCGAGAATTTTTACATTTTCGGGAGAAAGTTTAACTCGTTGTGGGACTGACAGCGTTGATTGTCGGTTCGCTTGTGCTATAATAATAGCGGTAAAAAGTCGTGCGAGAAAGGACAAGCAAGCGTCTGAAGAATACTGATTTGAACGTTTAATAGACGGTTTAGGGCTATCTAAAGTAAATGAGAAGCTGTCTTCCTTCCGTTAAGCCCAGTTAAGGTATCATTCTTATACATGTAGCCCATTTTCTTCTCGAGCTGACACGGTAAAATTGATGATTATAAGGAGAAGAGTTAGCTTCATTTCATTTTTTATTTTAGCTTCTGGCAAGTTTTCTCTTTATCTATATGACCCTTTCCTCCAGGCTATAATATTGTATCATCATATCATCATGATCCAGCACACTCTACGTCAAAATAGGCAAGGACTTAGGTACGTTATATGTATGTAGGCTCAATAGATAAGTGCAGAATTTAGACGGGAACATGCATGCATGCTTTCTATTTTAAGGTATGGCCAGGAGAGTTCCTAGAACTCGTTGTTTAAATTGAAGAAACCAAAATTGAAAGATGTTGTGAAGAAGCCGTTCAAATTCTCTAAGCTTTTCCGTAAAGAAAAATACGAAACGAAACACTCTTTCATCCAGTGCATTTACCTAAGTAAGCATACAACAAGAAATGGATATGTTTCATTCAAACATTCCTCAAGACTAATATATAACCTTTTGCCCTTTTACTTGATTTGTTAAGAAAAAATAAAGGCTGAGTGATATATAGTAATAGTGAGATACAGGAAGGAGAAAGCAAGTCTCGGATACGACATATATACGATGTACGTGTTCTGATAGTTGTACTAAATTTATTTTGGGAACCAACTTTGGCTGAATGAATTGTGGCTGCTTGTTTTTGTTATCAAGCCTAGTTTTTCTCTTTATTGGAAAAAATGGACAAAGGTAAAGTAATATGGATGGCCATGTGCTCCTTGTCCCGAGTTGGATACTCGACCTTCTCAACAAAAAGAAAATGTGCGTATGCTGTTTGGCTAACTTTATGAGAAGAAGAAAAAAAGGGAAAAGTAAGAAGATGAAGTCAGAGGGTCTAATAGCAGAGACGTACAAAAAGCAGATCAAATCTTTCATAGGTAGTTTCTCTCGTTTTTTGGAAGGAGAGGGAACGGAAATGTGTAACATAGGTTAGGTCTCCACAGCCAAAATGGAAAGGAATTTTGTATGTGGGGAGGAAGAGATAGGGTAAAGTAGGTGAAAGTTAAGTAACCATGCTTTATACTGTTTGATGTGGTAGCCATAAAATTTCCGTGAGGAGAGAGCATAAGGCTATTAAGACTCCTAGTTAGATGATAGTTTATTACATGTACTTTTGCACTAAATTGCTCTCCTGTCGAAACGAGATTCCCTGTGGCTGTGAAATGTAAAAGCAAATGGGATAGCTGGAGAATGGAAGTTGATGTAATGGCAGTGTTGGTTGGTGATAGTATTTCTTACTGCTAGCGTGTCTTCTGGGCTCTCTGCTAACGACAAGGTTGATTTGGTAGGAAAGGATAACTTTGTGTATCGTGCCGCTGTACATCTCAGCAGTCATACGATACGTGTATGTGTCACCGGAAAGGTTTTGTACAGACATATATGCACGAAATTCGTAGTCGCATAAAGGAAACAGTTATAGATTAGCCCGGGCAGTAATGGTGATGTCTAAAGTCTAAAGTGCCTTTGTAATCTTAAGTGAGCATTGCTTTTAAAATAAGCTAAAAGTGGAATACTCATAAGTGAGTAGAAAGAGGGGAATAAGAGCAGAGGAAGGATTGGAATAAAAGCTATTGTTAGTCTACCATTACGGACCCATTACAGGTTTACGAATTGGGTTATGCATTTGATGTGTGGAATAAAGAATGTCAGTTACCATTTTGGAAATTTATTGAATGACGGATATACTTTGTTAGAAGTATGCGCACAATGTTGTAATGTATTCAGCCACAATATTTCTGATATGATTACGATTTAAAAGAATATAACTTTTGTATATAGAATGAGATATGCTGTGTATAATCACAAAAATTATCACTAGATAAATAATAGTGTTAAACTCTTTGAAGTACTAAATATATTTTTCATGATTTTTTTCACAGGATGTGGCTTAAATTACCACAAAAGATGCGTGTATAAAATCCCAAACAATTGCAACATGAGATACAACAGAAGGAGATCGTCCTCATACCTTGGCGTGCCTCGAAGTCCCTCAGAATCTGGATCGATCAGTTCCATCTCCGCTTTGTCTGATGACAGTAGCGTGGTATCACCAACAATAGTAGGAGGACTGGTACGTTTGCCACCAAAAATATCATATACACATTATTTATAGAGATAGACAGATAAGATAAATTCACCAGGAAATTACAGCACCCGGTAATTTTTTACGTGCTTATATCACCTCTATTGCGTTGTATAACTGTTTACAAAGGAATTTGATGAGCAGATATGATTGCACTCCGAAAGATGATGATCACAAGTTGATATAACTTTTGGTTGAATGAACCAAAACGAATCACGCAAGCATTTTTCCAAGAGAAAATTATTAGCGGAGGAAGCATGCAATTTGCCCCAACAACTAAAACCTTTGTGTCTTCTCACGTGCCTAATCCCTTTTCTATTTCATCCAAACTGTACCAGCTCGTCACTGTGTACATACCTATGTGAGAGAGAAAGGTTTTTCTGATTCGTGACCGATAGGTTCGTTGGGAAGGTTGACGAATCTAATAGATAGTATGTTACAGAGTATGTTTGTACGTGCTGATGCGGAAATGAAAACTATGAATCTATTATAACCAATCTTGCGAATGGGTGTGCTCAAAAAGATTTTCAAAGTAAGTTTCCTTTACAGCAACATGTTTGTTATTCTTCTGTAAGGACTACTTGTTGACAAAAAAATATTAAAAAGCTGTAATCCTAGCTGTTACTTGCATGTTTGTGTGAAGCCTTAATACAAAGGCACAATAAACGTCTGGAGAAAGAAAGGCAACGTGAGAGAAAACACGGACAAGGACACACCCTTCAAGTAAGATGTGTGTATACATAAACAGAATTGTTCGCACGCTTGGCATAATAATAGTTATGTGAAGTCTCCTTAGAATAATCGGGAAAGATGAGATGGGTGAATGAAATACGTGCTTAAGAAAAAATCGAAAGGATTTCATTTTCACTCTACGAACTGTTGATACTGACAGAAATACTCGTGATAAGAACACGGTAGCAGATGATGATTGTTGGAGGAATGAATTTATAACACACTTCTAAAATTGTAGGATTTTCGTAGAAGACATTGTAATCACCTAAAGATTTTCTTTTATAATCTTTATGCATGCATACATCTGTACTTCAAAACGATGAAAGCCTTCTCTTACGTCGTGCAAAGTCTTAGCCAAATGGAGCAGAAGACAATCATCATAATCTCCACAGATGCTCTTTTGATAATGAAAACCCATTCATGTGTATGTGCCACGACAGGAGATAGACGGTAAATATAGGAAGGGAATCATATAGGCTGGAAATCTTTTATTGGATGTTAAGCACTTTATTTGGTTAATAAAATGCATGCCTATTCAAAGGTGCCTATCTTTGGCACTGAAGGGAAATGAAATGTTCTACATAAATTGGTCTTTTTCGTGGCAGGTAGCACACAAGATTTCGCAAAGATATGGATAGTCAAACCATTTTATCCGACAATTTAAAAACAATTAGAAATGCCAAAATGGTTGGCCTGATATACGGCGTGACATTATTAAAGCATGGACGTTTTCATTCCTTCTGTAGTACTTTAATTTCAATGTTTGGTATAAAATCCTTTAAAAGTAGGTTTTCAAGCACCCGAATGAGATTTACGTAACTCGTAAATATAGTATCCAATCAAACAGATTTTATTTAAAAAATAAATGGAATTGTTAGTTTAACTGAAATTTAAAAAACCACTCCAGATTCTGCATGTAGGATTATTCAGATGAGATTCTGATTATACCATATTAACGTCAGTTTCGACACTTTGAAGCAACTAGAAGATGTGAAATTAAGAATTAATTCTATTTTTGGAAGCGACGCAATAACGTAAATTCTGCTAACAGACCCGTCATGTATGTATGTGTATTCGTTTAATTACCTCCTGCGCCGCTGCGGTACTCAAAGCAAATCTTTTGCTCAAACTATGTTGCTCGTAGATAATTATATCAACAAGAGTTTAGGATAAGACTTGATTCAGGATGATTAATTCTCTAAATAACGTCCTTTCATGTTTTCATGTACGCAAATAAAACTCTTCAACTTCTCTCCAACGATCAGCTAGTCTTCCCCCGGGAGCTATTCACGACGTATCTCGCAAGCAAATATTCTAAATCCTAACACATTAACACACAGCATCACTACACTTGCGTATGAAAAGCAACTGCATTTACCACGTTCCATTTCCATACAGCAAGCCAGCTTAAATGCTCATGTGTTAATTTCTGCTAAAATAATTTATAAGTGCAAGTATCAAGTCCTCGTGTTAAAATTGTGTTTTGTTGCTGGTGCTTTTAACGACACAGAAAGAAAAGAAAATGGAAGCAACAACAACAACGACAAGAAATACGCTTGTTGTTCTAGCTAATTAACTTACAAAAGGAAAGTGGTGTGTGGTAGTATAAAATATTGCAACAAGCAGTATACCGTGTTCTTGTATGTCGTTGGAAGAGCTGTCATTATAAAATATTATGATGATGTGCCACGAGTAAAGCCATGAAAACAGAGAGCACACACTCCTCCATAGAGCCATCATGACCAGAACAGACATCCAAAAAGGCTGTATATAATAAATATAAATACGGGAAACATAAAGAGAAAAGAGACCACACTCAAGTGTACTTATTCCACTTGTGGATGTGCCACACACACATACATTTTTCCGCTACATACTTGTAATTTCACTGTTCATAGAGCACTTTACAGCAAAACTATTTAATGAAAGTAATGAACTTTTTCCTTTTGTTTGATTCAATTGCCACGAGGAAAAGAGAGCGTCAGTAACAATGATGCTCGCTCTCTAACAAGAGGAGAATTTTATATTTTTATAGCTTTTCATTTCCTTCCCTTTTCTCCTCCTTGTCCTGCAAACACGCGCATCAAAAGTAAAGCGCACTCCATAGAAGCAGCCATAGCTTGTTAATCTAAAAAGTTGTTTCTCGCCCTCTATATAACAACATAATATCTAAAATGGGAGAAAGTTTCAACAAAACTGGGCACATGATGACGATAAAATTCTGGTCACGAATGGAAGCACTAGTGGGAAAGTCGTTGTCTATCTACAATCTAGCCAGGGCATCAGTTAAGTCATAAGAGTACTAGTTTTTCCTCCCTTTCCCTTCACTCACTTTCATACTACACGTACATAAATACCAATATAAATTAATATGTCAAGCGGAGAAGTAAAAGCGACAAGCCCGACTATGAGCACGTTTTTTCGGCACATATCCACATGTGTGAATAATGTTCTACTCTTCTCGTTACTACGTTGATTCCTTCCTACTTGTCGTGTGCACAAAGTATACTTTTTTCCATAGATAGCTATTGTAGTAACTAAATGTAGCAGAAGTAGTGGCATTAGGTCATCAAGCAGAAGTAGCAAAAGGGATATAAAACAGTAAATTACATGTTGACTTGATCAAGACAAAATGAAATACGGTATCAATAATGCTGCATGAACTGTGTTGATGTGATCATTCGTCCTTCTTTGTCATCTATGACTCTTTTGTGTGCCCACCGAACTTACCCGGGCCTGGTACACAAAATGTTTATTACTATTTTATGTATATATACATACAAAAAAATGGAGATACCTACCTGAATTATGTGACGAGGATGATAAGAACATATAATAATAATATTACGATGATGATGATGATAAGTTTTCCCTTGTCAGATAGATGTGATGAGACATGCAAGCTAATTAAAATGTTTTACCGTAATTACTTTTTCTTTTGTTTTCCTTCACAGTTGGCTCCCTCGACAAACAATGGGAAGAGTCGCAGTCGATCCCCCTCGCTGGGAGGTCGACCCCCATGGATCGAGCGAGAAATGGCAGGCCGGATAAAAATTCCTCATACATTTGTTGTGGTACGACTCCTTACAGGATACGTAGATAGTAGCAGCTTGTTTGAATTTCTTCATAATTTTCACTAATGATTAGCTAATTTAATATTTTACAAATTTTTAGCATTCGTATACACGACCCACTGTATGTCATTTCTGCAAGAAGCTTCTCAAAGGGCTTTTCAAGCAAGGTCTCCAGTGCAAAGACTGTAAATACAACGCTCACAAAAAGTGTATTGAACGAATACCCAAGGATTGTCCGGGTGAAGCTCCGAGAGAAGGTAATATATCTCCAGTCACTCTACCTCTCATAAAAGATTATTATTCCGTCTACATGTCACAGTGTCAACTTGTGTACACTTCCATCTTGTCCTGAATACATTTTTTTCTTGTCTTTCATTCCCACTCGTGAACTGTACCCTTTTCCTTTCCTTTCCCTCACTTTTCATGTAAAGTAGTGCGACAAGCACTTCTCTATATTTCTTCTGATTTTTTTACGCTCAAGGCAATATGAGATGATGAAAAGGGAGAAAGGACTGTATAAATAAGAAATTTAGGCGTAATGGTGGGAAAGGTATGAAGAAACTGGGAATACTTTTTTTTCCGTCGTACATTGACAAATATATAGGTGATCATTCAAGTGGTGACAAACAAATGTGCCATTTCTCGAGGCAAGAAAAAAGTTGCCTCTTTAGCCATACGAAACTTCATTTTCTCCTTTTACTTTATAGTAGCGTGAAATGATCTACAGCAAGATGATAATGTAATGAGGTTGAGTTTATATACCAAACTTGAAAGAAACAGATCAGTTTTATAGAGCTGGATATACAAAAATGTATGGACTTACACAATGTCTTACAGATATGATGCTGTTTATTGTACATGTACAACAGACTAGTCGTATTTGCTAGCAGTATTATTATTACAATTTCAAATTCAAACTGTCTTTATGTCAAGAAGTTACCTTTTAAATTATAGTCTGTAAAGTTTTCCTTGCAAAATTGTCATATTTCGTTTTTTAAAAGTTCTTTTGGATTACTTCTGAGTGAGCGAGCTCGGTAAAGGTTGAAAATCAAATAGGTGTTGTAGAAGTTTTGTGACAATGTTTATGCAGTATAATATGAATTTATGTAGTATTGCGTGGGTGGATGTTTATAGATGCTCAAGTGTGTACATTTTTGTGTTTGTGTCAATGTTTATAGAATATTTTATGATAATATTAATTTCTGATGAGATACATGGCTTAATTTCCTGGTTTTCTTTGTTTCATTCNTCTGTAAAGTTTTACTTGCAAAATTGTCATATTTCGTTTTTTAAAAGTTCTTTTGGATTACTTCTGAGTGAGCGAGCTCGGTAAAGGTTGAAAATCAAATAGGTGTTGTAGAAGTTTTGTGACAATGTTTATGTAGTTGTAATATGTATAATATGAATTTATGTAGTACTGCGTGGGTGGATGTTTATAGATGCTCAAGTGTTCACATTTTTGTGTTTGTGTCAATGTTTATAGAATATTTTATGATAATATTAATTTCTGATGAGATACATGGCTTAATTTCCTGGTTTTCTTTGTTTCATTCTATACATTTTTGTGTTTGTGTCAATGTTTATAGAATATTTTATGATAATATTAATTTCTGATGAGATACATGGCTTAATTTCCTGGTTTTCTTTGTTTCATTCTCCTGGGTCTTTGAAAACAGGTGAATCTGGCGAGGCACACGACAGCTTTGAATCTGAAAAGGATGCATCAATTGGCAGCAGAAACAGCAATGAGGCTTTGGAAGATGACTCTGATGACTCGCCGTCTCCTCCTGCTGGAACCAGTAGTCCCACGCAAATCGCTAATGGGAAGCAGAACATGCAAACCACCATCTTTGTAAGCGAAAAAGTCCCTAAATCATTCCACTTGAGTTGATGAGTATATAGGACCAAGCAAAGTTATATGAAACTTTGCATTGTCTAAATTTGTAAATTCCTTGCGTTTCTAGACTGTGTGGGCATACTATCATTTCGTTGATCTCATTCGCATTTTATAAGGAAGCTCTGAATAGTAATTATTACTGAGCAATATAAGCTTTTATTGCATTTAAAAACTGACCACGCGCAAAAAGAAACTCATTTTTCACTTTTGGATAAACCAAGTGGATTTTTATTATCCAAGATTAGTTGTGGAATAATGGAATTTGGAATATTGAATGTGTTGTAGCACTTTAAAATTAAAGCATTTGTTCGCTTCTAAATGGGTTTATAATGGCAGGTGAACTCACCGTAGGTGAATAAATGGACTGAAATTGCACCATGTAATTATTTAATTGAACTTAAAAGTCAATTTATCAAGGTTTTGTTGACAAGAGTATGATGTATATTGCTCACATGCTACATCCACAATCAACAGAAATTGCAGTTTATAAAAATCAACTAATTAGTTCAAGTAGACTCACTCACTCAGTCGACAGATATAGGTATGCAATCCCAATGTATAAACCTAGTAGCAACGTTTCCGTATAAATAAGTATGTATAAGAAAGACGAAAATTGAATTGTTGCACAATTCTTAGACATGATAGCAAAAAGAACGTGCTCGCGAACTCGATCCATAGCTGTCAGAATGGCGGAAAGGAAAATGCATTAAAATAAGGAAGGAAGGACGGAAAGATAAGAACCGACAAACATGACAGAACTGCATGAAATGAAATGACGGATAGGTGTCACGGAAGTGACAATAAAAAGTAGGGCTTATCATAAAATTCTCGTTTTTTCTTTCACAGCAATTCATTCATACACAGGGTTTGTGGGTAGATATATGAAATGCATAGATATACGATTTTTCAATATTTAACTCCTTTTTCTTTAATGGATTGAAAACTTGATAGTGATGTGTACTACGTGCACCAGTTTTAGGCTATGGATTCACTTACCTTTTCAACTTCGTTATACTTCAAAATTCAAACTATTGCATACTTGAAACCGGCACAAATAAATATGGAGATGGTGGTTTAAAATAGAATAGTACAAAGAATGATGATGATACCATGTTGTAACATGCTCTTCACTCTAATAAACTTTGTGATTGCGGTCATTTAAAAAGGCAACATTCTTTACCTGAGAACCCTTTAAAAGATATGCATCATACAAACAATTTTTAGCTTTAAAAAGTGGCGCACGATAAATCAAAATGTGATAACAATAATTATTAAGACTAGGCTAAAAGGTAGGCATTCAAAATTCGGAATTTTTTCATGCTCAATAAAATCATCCCAGTTGATGGGAGCAAACATTCTTACAGCTATTAAGATAATTATCAAAAATTATGAAATACGAAAAGTGTATTAGCAAGATTATCAGCATGTACTACGATAGGGATAATAAGATGCATATTGCATTCATACAAGAATACCAAATTAAAGGAGCACTTGGGTTGATATATAGATAGATTCAATTTATAATAATAATGTATAGTACATGTATAGTATGTAAAGTGGATTTAGTTTTAAAATAATTACCAGGAACGATGTTTTTATAGTTATCAAAAAAAGGTAGCACTGTGTAGCAATTATTTAAACAGCACAAGACGGAAAGCCGTAGCGTAAAAAATTATAAAAAAAATGTAGTGCATATTCTTAAATTGAATTACTTTTCTGCTTATGCGTGGGTTAAAGGCTAGAGGGATTGCATGCATAGACAGGGGAAGGCATTCCTGTTAAGATAAGAACCTAGTATAGAAATTGTTATTAAACTGCACTAATATGGTTACATCCTGGGTTAATTTTAAGCTTGAACAGGAATGAAGAAAAAGTGGCAAA
>JAHZMV010000572.1:0-19685 GCA_027743765.1 Coecobrya sp. COE2
GTATACAGATTAATCTTTTTTCATAAATCACACAAGAAATGGTCTCTATTCGTTCTCTTCAGTAGATAATCATGAGGGCATGAAGTTGAAGTTGAAAACAGATAATAGAGATCATCCTCACCAATGGGATAGGAACTGGGAGAATAAAGAACAAAGGATGTTAACTGTAAATTGTATATAAATTGTACTTAAAATATATCATGGAATAATATTATAATAAATATTAACACGACTGCTACTGAAGTTCCTTTAGTGTTACATAACATAATTTTGCATAAAACATTAATATGGCATATTTATTTTTTAACTTCAATATTTGTGAATATGTAGGGATTTATGATAATGGACATGATTTTTGATAAGCATGTTTTTGTGTTTGGTTTCATTTTTACATACATTCACAAGCATCATGAAGTGGCAAACGACAAAGTTTGTGTATCCCAAATACTGATAAGGGGGAAGATGCGGAGGTATACAAAAGTTTGTTTCACAGCAAGGGTAAAACTTCCCATGTAAAATAATGATACATGCAACAAACAATGTTATAAATGGATTCGTGGCTTCATCTTCATTGAATATATGCTTTTATGTTGTTACGTGGCTTGTGTTGCGTATTCCTTTACATCATCACAAGAAATAATGTTAACATGTAGAAACGCATCTCTCTAAAAGCTTCATGTTATGCCAGTTATGCTATTTTTCTATCCACCGAATCCACTTATAAATACTTTGAGATCTTCTTGTGTGCATTTCATTCCTTCTCAGGTACTCAAAGCTGTCAGTTGAATAGTCGTTTTATTAGTTGTTGTTGAGAACAATGAAGGTGATTGCCCTTTGTATCGTCATCTCCGCAATTTGCGGATATTCACAGGTAAAAATTACGGATTCTAAAACCATTCAACGGGAAATCTGAGATTGTAGCCATAAATTGTTAATATTTTATGTAAAGTTTACCTTCTATAAAGTTTTAATGTATTTATTTTTTCATATACTAATAGGCTGTTAAAGTCACTGACCAAGTTTACTTTAACGTGAGATTGGGGCAAAGGGACTTGGGAAGGATTGTAATTGGTCTTTTTGGAGAAGTGGTTCCTAGGACCGTTGCAAATTTCAAGCAACTTTGCACAACCGGAGATGGTCAGGGAAGGAGTTACAGAGGAAGCGAATTTCATAGGTTTGTGAAAACTCCCATCCTAGTTGAATGGGCGTTAAATTTTCATTACATACACACATAAGACTATCAAAATATTCATGTTTAGAGAGCAACTTATATTATAAGAATGTTTGATTTTCAGGGTCATTAAGAACTTCATGATCCAAGGTAAGAAAAAAATGTTTCACTACTTACTTTGTGCATTACACCTATAAATTAGCCATTTTCACTATAAGACCTTCAACTAAAATTTGCCATTCGTTATTTCAGGAGGAGATGTTGTAAACGGTGATGGTACCGGATCCACATCCATTTATGGAGGACGGTTTGAAGATGAGAACTTCATCCTCAAGCATACCGGACCAGGAATTCTCAGTAAGCCTCAATTGTCCTCTAGCCAGAATTCTATAGGTTCTATAATTTATGCAGACCTGAAGATATGAAAAATACAACAAGTTCTTTCTATCGATTAAATAGGATATTCATTTTAAATGTCGAAATGTCACTAACTTACATGCATTAATTGATCATAATGATTAATTGTATGATTACTTAATAATATTATTAATAGGTCGTTGAAGGATTTGACTCTGCCGTAAGAACAGTAGAAAATACTCCAACACAGAAGCCTTCAGACAGACCCCTTGAATCCGCAGTTGTATACGATTGTGGTGAACTTCCATTGTCTAATGGACCATACGAAATTGACGCTTGATTTGTGAAGAGACTGAATTCAAGCATTTTCTCATAATTATTACAATAATTAGGTATCTAGCTTAACACTTTGTTATTCCCTTTTTTTGGTTTGTTGGTCGGTGGTTGATTTCATATACCTCATTATTCACAAACTCTGCTCTACTTTTAATTTTTCATGTTTTGTTATCTAAAGTTTATATACACTCTTTTTATAACATTTCATGTACCAGTAATATTATTTATTCATATTAATTTAGCTAAAGAGCTCACTTTTTAAAATAATATGCCCTTCTGTGATATGGCTTAAATCATATTGTTTAGTGAAACTACCACAAACTCTTTGGATTCAAATTTGACTTTTACCTGTGTGATAAGATGTTTCTATTTATGTCAATGAAAATACAAAAATAAATATTCATAGACATATACTTTCCTTCATTGCAGTAATTTTTTCCCAGTGTATTATGCATCAATTGTTGAATTGCAAACATTATAAAAACATCATGAAATTTGCCGGCATAGATCATCAATTAATTTAATGATGTACAATGCACATGCATTTAAGGAAAGAAAGCATGAAAGGCTCTACACAATCATGCCCATTTTATGCTTCCTGAGGAAAATGATTTTTTCTCATTTTGCCCCGAGAAAGCATAAAACTAAACAAACAAAATTGTTATTTAAATGCAATCTTGACGAACATTAGAATATAACTGGTTTCAGCTAGTTAATTTTATTTATACAAAATGTAGGTCTCATGAGTCTCATCCCATTCTTTCATATGACACCAAAAACCGTTTCGGAGCCGTTTCCCCTCCATCCCTCTAGACCGTCATGCGGCATCCTTAATTGGCGTCTGTGGGGAATGGTATGAAAGGTCATTTTTTCAATGCTACCTTGTCCTCTGTCATATTATACATCATTCATACATATAAACTTGGAATGAGGAGTGGAGGCATCATGGAGGAAAAATGGAGTGAACAGAAAGTTTTCATTCATTTCATGCACGCCAACATCAGAACCGGTGTGTTTCGGTACACCCCACAGCATACACAACACGGATGAGTCAGAGCAAAATATTTACATTTGCCATCTGACAGCTGTGCTTCATGCACTTCTCTTGCGAGATTCTGTTTTACTCCCACTTCAGGTAATTATGTCAGTGGTTTGTTAATTAAGTGGTATACAGTGAATTAAACTTGAAATGGCTACCCCACTGGTAACGGGAATTTCGCCAAAGGAGGGTCCTCCTGGGACAAAAGTAACTATTCGTGGGGAAAGGCTGGGGAAAACTCACTCGGATGTGATAGGGTTGGACATTTGTGGTGTTAATTGTTTGCTAACGTCGGAATGGATATCGCCCAACAAGATCCTGGCGAGGACTTTGCTGTGCAAAACGAAGGGGGATATTGTCATCATTACAAAATCTGGAGGGATTGGATCTTCAACGGTCCAGTTCAGAGGTAAAGTTACTGATGTTGTCATTATTGTTTCAGGTTTATAAATTTGTAATGAAGGTATGTGTACTGACTTTTTGGCTCATTTTTGTTTCAGGTTATCTGGAAACGAGTGTCGGACCGACTAAAGAAAGTCCAGTATGGGTTGATGAAACAGTTAGTGTAGGACCTAGGCCGTTGTCGATGACTGCTTATCAGCAGGAGGATCCTTTGCAAATTTCTGTGGAAGGGAATGAGTAAGAGATATAGTAATTTTAAACAATATTATTATTAATCTGTTTGTCTAGTTATGTGACGTTTTTATGTGTTTTGTATGTGCACAGGAAAAAGTTTCCAGTGGAAGAACTATTAGAGTTGTTTCCAGAGGGGAGTGGAAATCTTAGATCTGAAAATTTTGTTCCCGCATGGTTCCTATTAGAAAATCATCATGCTACATCATTTGAAGATTTGAAGTTGGGATTGAATTTCCTTGGAAGAAAAGTTGGGTCGCAAACTGAAGGAAAGTTATCCTTTCTGAAGGTACCTAGGTGTAAATATGACAATATTGAGAATTATGTGACATCCTATTTCGTAAATGAATGAATATTCAAATGAGTAAATTTGTTTTTAAGGAAAATATAAGCTCAGTAATAGACCAGCTAGATGCCTTGATAGTTTTAAAGGAGAAATCTGACAAATACAAAACTTTACATGGAACATCGTTTGTGGCTCAAATTGACGATGCAATTGGAGGTAAATTGAACAAAATCACATTCCATGTAAATTACTATATTAATTGACGAGTCATTTAATTCGTTTGTCCCTTTATAATTTTGTTTCGGGTAGTTTCTGAAAGAGAGGCGGGCAAGCTTTTTCAGGGTGTTTTGGCCAAGAAAGACAGAGCCGATATGACAAGAAACGCCTTAAGTGGATATCAAAGATTTAAGTTTTTATTTAGCTTGCCTGGCACATTAGAAAAAAGTATTCAGAAAGAGGAATTCGATCAGGCAATTAACGACTATTCGCGAGCAAAGGCACTATTTGAGCAGCCAGAAACCGATAAACCGGTATGCTTTATACGTGCACATAAATCACTCCTATCAAAATTTCAATATACTTAAAATGTATTTTTATAATTTCTTGAATTCTTTAGATCTTCAGAAAATTCCAGAAAGAGGTAGAAACGAGGGCATACAAACTACGTGAAACATTGCGAAATAAACTTGTGGAGAAACCACCGAAAATTGAAGAACAACGAGCAATTTTAGATTATTTAATTACGCTGCAATGTGAGTACGATCCCGCATGGTTATGCCTGGTCTGTCACTTTGAATTTCTAACTAATTCAATGAAAAATTGCTTTCAACAATTTTCTTCGATGGATGGTCACAATACAAATTCCGCTAGAACACCGTCAAAACAAGATCACCAGGTTTGATAAATTTATAAGTCTAAACTTGATAGCCTCTATCGTGCAATTTTGATAACCTTTTAATTTGATTTTCACAGAATACATACCCAAATCAAGTTTTGTTTGTCGAAAATCTCTCTGAATTATTCTCCACATATTTTCCCGATTTTTGGCATCTGAGTCAAGATTATTTTGGAGGAAAGCTGCCTGTGAAACCAAATCTTACCAAACAAGGAGACATGAAGGTATGCTCTAAATAGACTTCTTATAGAATTTTAGAGAAAAGGTAAAAGTTGAGGAAATGAAAATATCATTGTCTTATTTTGTTAAGTAGAAAATGATGATAAGTGTGGTGCAGCTCTTTTCAACACTCATTACCGGCTGTTTATTACCAAGTGGCTCGTCTGGCACTGATGAATTCGAGTGGCAAGATAAATCATCTGAATCCATGAGTGAGTGGCTGCAGCACTGTCTCGGTTATATTAAGGACACCTATACCGATTTTTTATCTCTGGACCCACCCAAGGAGATGATTGAAATTTTGAGAAATCTACTTTTCCAGATAAGGTATGCAATAACTTGTCGATGGGGGAAAATGTCAGAAAATTTGGCATGTCTATATGAATTTTCTTCTTTTTTAGGTGCTATTCATTAGAAATTATGCTGCATCAGTTGTCAACTGAAGTTGCAGATTTGTACAAACAGGAGACTTGGTCCAGCGAGCCGATGGGAGATCATGGCTTTATAACACCACTGGTAAGTTTGCAATGTTCATTGTAATCTACCGTTATGTATGTAACTGTCTCAACTCAACAATTCATTGAATTTTCTATCTGTACAGCCTGCAAAATTTGAAACGGTTATCGTAAACGCATGCAAAGTTATCATTCATTATAATCCACCGTTATGTATGTAACTGTCTCAACTCAACAATTCATTGAATTTTCTATCTGTACAGCCTGCAAAATTTGAAACGGTTATCGTAAACGCATGCAAAGTTATCAAAGAAACGCTGTTGCAAAAATACAACGAAGAACGACCTCTGCTTAATAGTGAAGAAGTGAAAGCACGTATGCGTGAGGGAATGGGGAATGCGTTAGCAGCATTTTCCGATGTAAGCTCATATCTAATTATTACTCTTGATTACTATCCCTGGAAAAAGGCAAATAATATAATCCACTGAATATTCTTTGTGTGTAGTCGTTGGAGTTGTTGATATCACAGAATAGAGTAGCCTCTCAAACGCATACATCGCGAAAATCTTCCATGTCATTAGCCTTAAAAGATAATGGGCTACGTTCTGGCCTTCCGACTTCCCATACAGCTTCCTTACTCCTCATCTTGAACAATTGTTCTTATACCAAAGACGTAATACTTCCACAGATTTACAAAGCGTTGGTAAAATTGGGATACCCGGATATGAGTGAAGCTGTAGATACTGCTCGCACTGCCATTAAGGTTGGTTAAGTTTATGTAGAACGACTAATAATGAGTAAATGTTTGCATTTATTATCTTGCTAATGGGGTTTTCAAATTTTTAGGGTGTCGAGAATCTGACTTTTGCAAAATATACTGAAATGAAATATGAGCCGGTTGTTGGCCAAATAGAACAATCAATGTACGCAGGAAGGTTTGACTGGGAAAAATGCGGTGACCCTGTTGGAGTACGTCCCTATATTTCGAAGACAATTTTAGGAATGATTGAAGTTATAGCTGAGGTTTGCGTAACAAAAATAAAAAATGATTGATAGATAGATGCATATTGAAGTTGTATCAGCATAAACTTAATTTTGATGCATTTAATTCTAACGTAGGTGACCGCAGTTTCAGAGAAGTTGGTAACTACTGTAATGACTCAAGTAGTAGAAAACGTTTGCGAAGAGTTGACCAGGTTATTTTCCTGCATTGCAAAGTTCAGCGAGAATGGAGCAATGCAAGCAGCATTGGATATGGCCGCTTTTCAAGACGCTGTCAGTGGATTTTTGATAGGAAACTCTATGTAAGTTCGTCTTATTCTCTTTGGGAACACTCTTCAAGTCATGTTTGGGAAAAGATGAAAGTATAAATATACTATGCATTCATTATTATATTTCGTTTCTTAAAACTTTTTAGAAATTTGGTCAATGAGACATTTAGCCTTATTCCCCGGTCGAAAGAAGTTCTTCGAAATAGTCGGTACGCTTTATAAAAATATGTAGGTTTTAACTGCTGCAGTATGACTCAATTAGATCCAAACCAATGTATTATTTTTAATCTAAAACACAGGCGAGTGCAACATTTGTTGGAGGAACACCGGGGGAAAACAAAAATGCAGTACCAGTGTCTGATTTCTAATACGAGTACAAAGCTCTGATCATCGCTGAATCAAGCCCCTTCGAACCCAACCACTCGTTTACTTGAAACCAGTTTACTATTTATGATGTATAATGAAAGAATGTCTAACTAGTGTGTTGTTAATTGTTAACACATATTTAAATTTTCAATCAATAAAGTTTTTACAAAAAATAATTAAAACCAGTTTACTATTTATGATGTATAATGAAAGAATGTCTAACTAGTGTGTTGTTAATTGTTAACACATATTTAAATTTTCAATCAATAAAGTTTTTACAAAAATTAATTACATATTTTTTATACAAATCATCTTTGTACCCAACTCACATGGAATGAATGCTTGCGTAATACTACTCCTCGTGACATTTTAACGAACTTTTCATATTCAAATTGAATAATTTTCTCAAGCAGTCTGGTAATGAAAGGCAAGGTGCATCACTTCATACATCAGCATAGAATCTTTCGTGAAGACGGTCAGTGACTTCAATAAAATTACAAAAGTAGTTATCACCACCACTCACAAGTAAAATTTTCCATTAAGGCACACGAAAATATTTAAAGGTTCTTTTGACAATGACAAAAAAAAAGATCGTTGGAACAAATCAATTCTACAAAGTTGTAAATGGAATGAACTAACATGAGGGAAGAGAAAGTAAGCACGCACTACGCACATAATGTTGGTTGCATGTTCTATTCTTCAAAGAGAAAAAAATTGCAATTCACAAAGGATTCTCTCTCTGTGCTGCTTTTGGTTATGTTACGCCATATACACGTAATGTCGCTTTCGGCAAAGCGAGCACTCTCTCCCTTTCCCTCTCATCCTTATTTCTTCTCTGTACGGTGCATCCTTTTATCATCTTAAACCGTGTCCTTATTAATATCTTCATACAAATAGAGAGTTCTTTTTTCTTTTCTGTTTCTTCTCCCTTTTTTCTTGTCAACATCGGCTTCTCGTTTGTGACATCCTCGTTTCTTTTCACTTGAGTTTTCCTCAGCTTTGATTTCAAAGAGATCAGAGAGACGCCTTCAAATCGTTTGTCTTGTGTGGAGCTCTCCGTCTTTTTCTGGTTTCCCTTTTTACATACTTTCTCTTTGCTGCTTTCCTTATATAACGTACCCATATCATCGCCGCTTTTGAAGAATGACTACTCATGCCATTCCAATATACATATTATGTAGGTATAAGCCTAAAATAGATATATACATACATAAGTTTCTTCTTTGAGGAAGACATTTGTGCTGATTTCCAAGACTTTGATGTAAACCATGAGGAAAACAGGTGAGTCGTAGCGAGTGGATCCACGAAGAGACCTTAAAAGGGCGAAATAAAATTGGAAGAGGTTCTTTGCAATTGTGCTTTTCACGCCTTTCTATTAAATATGAAATATAACTTTAGTTGAATGAAATGTTAATGATAAGATAATTTTAGCAAATCAGAAAATAATTTTTCAAAAATAATTATTTGTATCAGGAACTCTACATTGTTATATAACATGTTATATATTAGTATATTCTAAATACTATGGCTTATCGGAATAATAGAATGTTTAATAATATTTAAGTATTTTGAAAGTCAGAGCGAAACAAGAAAGATGCCAAAGTGTATGTATTACATCATCGTAAAGTAAAGTAACATTTCAAACTAAATTCTTGAAATCTCATCTACTTAACTTCAACTGAGAGCCTACAAAAACAGCAAAAAATCGTATTCCCATCTCTTTTTATACTTTTTTTATGTTTGTATTATTACCTAAAATCTGTTTGTGGAGAAAAAGAGGGATGTGTGCAGGTAAAAGATGAAATGAAACAGAATGAGAAAGTATATGGGGGAATTGGCATTTATTGAATTTTTACAGATTTATTTCATCAAGCCATGAGTCGCCGACGCGCTCTCACACAGCATTGTCGACCACAACCAACGAGACGATATAGAGGAGAGGAGACCCAGTTCCTTGATCTATCAAGCATGTAAGTCTTCTTTGTGTAGCTTCCTCCTCACAAGGTCTCCTCTTGATCTGTTGGGTTTACTCATGTGTATTATCATTTCATCTGTTAAGGCACATCAGCCTTACTGCATCCGATAAGCTATATTCTATATAAAGACCACGATAATAATAAATATGTTACGTACTCATCTCTGTACTTCTTCTTCAGCTCCACAGCCTTTCTATGACTGAGGGTTCTCAAGAGCTGTCTATTTCTCTGCCCTTCCATTGTCTCAGCATTACAGCATCTCCGTCAGTTTTATTTCAACCCCTAGCACTTTCATCTAACTCAACAGCTTCCTATACTTCCAACCATGTCTGATTTGTATGTGCTGTGCTGCTGTCTGCTTTCTTCACAGCCAGTCACCCTTTCTCCACATAAACACAGTTCACCCACTCTATATGTTGCGCTACTCCAGAAAAGACAGCTCTGTTGCCTCTAGAGAGCTTACCTTGCTTGCTTGTGTTGCTCCGATCCGTTTTTCAGCATCAAAACAACAAAACACATGGAACAATACTCTGCTTTTTACAAAAAAATCTTTTGAAGTTCAACCGACTGAAGAATGAAAGGAGGCTGTAAAAAGAGACGACTCAAGTCAATGTTTATTCCTATATTTGTTCTGTAGAAGGAAAGTAGAACGCAACTTTTTACATTAGATTTTCTATATATAGCATAACAAATATATATAATATGTGTATATGTCTTTCGTCTATGTACATTATGAAAACCCACGGCTTTTTATCACAAAACTGACATAATAATAGCCAATAGTCTGAACTGAAGATTTATTAGCCTTTGAACATTATCGCTTTATGATGGTATGTATAAAAAGATATATTGGTGAAGACTTGGTAAATATAATGTTTCGTTTTTTTATCTGTTTGTCAGGTTGGATTCATTGTGATGTTGCAATATATTTTCTTCAAAAGAAAAGAAGAGAAAAAAATCCATTCTCGGATATTTTTTCAATTGTTGTTCCACAAGAGAGAGATTATGGATAGGATCAAATATTTAATTGAAAATCCTTTTTGTCTCCTACTTTACTTTCTCTTGATCTTTTCCTTTGATGTGTATGCAAACACACACAATATATATGATAGCATGCAGGATGAGGAAAAAATTCACATCAGTGCTACAATTTTGAATACTGTGCTAAACGTACCATGTACCTGATCTGATCCGGTCGGTGCATTTGCTTCTTTTAAAATATATAATATACATGTCTATACGAGATTATAGAATTTACACGGTTATCACTGTGCACGTATTTCATATCATGAGCTCAAATGTGTAGTACTTACCATCATAAAATCATTTTCACACTACATCAGGACACCATCCACTGGTCACAACAACAGTATTGGATATAGGATTACGGTTTTATGAACTAATAAAATCTAATGTGAATCTAATTAGCTTTAATTTTCGCTTTTAGAGCTGGCATTGAATTGTTCAAGGTTTATAGGTACAACACGATGCGTGTCCATAAGCAATACTGCAATGTATGGTAAAGTGTTATATTATTCGATCAATTCGTTACAAATTTGGTGTCAGGAGCAGGCCAAGTAGGTCCGAGAGAAACAAAAACGTGTTTCTGGTTTCACAATGAAATCTCTATGACGTGTCTATATTATGTACCTCTTACTATTGCGTATAATGTCAATATGAAAGTGATCTTCATGAATGTCTGCCTTTTGTCCACGTATGTAGTTTAGTAATGCACATGTACGTAGTCGTTTTGATAAAGGTTGCACCAATTTTGAGATGTCGTATCTCAAAGACGATTTTACTCATTAAGTCGGTATACATGTCCTCTGGTAGACAAAGATTAGGGCTTTCGAGTGGAAAAAGTGTGCAAGGGTCAGAAGTAACTACATAACAAATTTTAACTGAATATGTCAAGGCCTTTTTAATTGAGAACAAAACAAAGTTGGTGCAACCTTTATCAAAACGCCCTCGTACCTCAGGACTTTCACCAAATACTTTTTATAAAATATCCTAAATCCCCAGTCGCATCAACTAGCCATTGATCATCTCATTATTACTTTTCTAACAATTCCGCAAGATTTCCTGTAACTTGTAAAGTTAAATTTGTTTACCTAGGATCGCACATTTATGCAAACCAATGCATGCTACTTTCTCTTGTTCCTTTTGTTAGGTGCCCATTTACTATCGCTGAAGCTGAAAAAAGTTAGAAAAGGGCCTTAAGAGATTTATGAGAATAAACGCTTTCTTTTCAAGTTTTTTTACCGTTCCGTATGTATGTTCTCTCACTCCTTTTATGGGAGAACGCGAAACGACGATCGAGAGAGAAAACTATGGAGTACTTACATCATCTCTTCGTACATGTAACGATATATTGTACAATGGTAAGACAAAGAAATAAATACTTTCTTTCGTCTTCTTCGTCATCATCTTTTTCATCTTTTTCTTTCGTCTTCCTTTCACTTCAAGGAGAAAAGTTGTTATTGGAATAAAACTTGCATTTAAGAACTCTTTTCTTTCCTTTGATCCTTTTTTGGGTGGGATTTTTCTTTGATAATAAATGTACAAAAATTTAGCATGTTTTTAAAAAGAAAGCACTAAAAGCAGTGGAAAAGGGAAATGGTGCATGAAAAAGCGCGAGACAGGAACAGGAATAGGAAAACGAAAAGGAACTATTGACCGATCAGTATTTGTTATTATGGAAAGTACATGTCGTAAGTGGAAGAATGATTTTCCTCCATTCGATGAAGATTTACATTTATTTATTTATACTACAAAAAGATGTACTTCAAAAAGTTCTATTCTTCAGTCCACATTCAACATTCTGCATTATCTCTTTCCTGGACACATTAAAATGGAATTTAAAAGCACAGTCACAAACGATTCGTGTATCATGTATTCTACTACAGCGTGCCCTTGTGCCACAAATGCATTATTGTTTTCTGCTGTATTTCTCTCAACTTTGCACACAATTTCGTCATTAGTTTGATTTGTCATTACTGCCATTGCTTGTAAACAGATTGGGGAAAAGCACAAATTTAACCTTAGTCAAATCAGTTGACGACTTTTCAAGTATTCGGTCACTGGTTTTTACTTGGAACTTTAGTATCTTTACCTAACCCGCTGCTCCGTATAGATTTGTGTATATGACATAATAATCATCATGATCATACACTTTATACATATTAGGCACCTCGCAATACCTACATGGTCCTCTCCTTTGCCATCCATTCCTTTATTTCATATTTGGTTTTGTTTGTGACGACTTCAAAGGGACAAAAGCCTGAAGAGACACAGAGCAAGAGGAAATTTTCAAAGGGAACTTCAAACCTAGAAAGGAGCACATGCACATGAAAGGGGTTCTATGATTTCTGCACCACCACCAGGATATAATGGAGACATAGAAGAACCAGAAGAGCCGCAAAATAGTTGTGTTGTGGATCTGTGTCGAGAGAGATAGTCATGAATGCCTATTTAGGCACATGTGATGATGATGTAGTGTGCAATACAAAACATAAACGTCCAATACACATTCAAAACTCCACAAGGTCCTATTTCAAAATGGGCAAAGAACACTAGTAACAATCGTTTTGGCAAGTGAGCTCTTCTGTACTATCCACTCTGCCTTTGTAAAATGTTCGTTGCCTTCTGTTGTGGGTTTTCGTATGACACACACGCGATACAATGCAGAAGTATAACATTCGTAGAACGTATCAAATGTGTACATCCATACACCTATATACCGGGTATCTATCTTTGAGTAAGTCGTGTCATAAAAAGTGAAGTAGAGAAAAGGGTTGTTTTCTCCACACATGAAGTGTAGTGGGTTGGGTAGGCAGGACAATCCGAGCAAAGATTCATCTCTTTTTGGTGGTGGTGGTTATATGGTATAAATCTTGGTTGCACTACATACACGCGCGTATACACAATACACACAAGTACACATGTTGAGAGAGAACATAATAGTGCCACTATTACCACTAGAACTTCAAAGTTGTGTGTCGGCGAAAACCTTTTGTTTCCTTTGATTATTGAACGGAATGTGACTTTGATCATGTAGCAGAGCGACAAAGGAAGATTAGAGAAGAGGTCATTCGTGTGGTAAATGGTAATATCGTAATCAGACCCGGCATCACAATGAGGGAAAGCATGTACTTACACATGTAATACGTATGGGTATAGATAAATGTAGTGTACATGTATATGAAGTCCTTGTCGATTTCCTTTGTACATACATAAATACAGACATGCGGGCACGAAATATTGTAGTACGACTAGTATGGTATAACATTTTATCCTTGTTTTCTCTGATCATCCAGTGATCATTGTAGTTGTGGTGGTACCAACATGGAACATTCAACAATTAATGTAAAAAAGTCCCTTTCAATGAACAAGAACAGTAAAGCATATTATCCATCTCTACGTCAAAACAGACTACTGACGTATTTATGTATGATGTCAACTGAAGGAATGAATTTGGCAGTGTGGCGTATGTATGTTATATTTAATTGGTTAGCAGTTTCAAACAGGGCAGTGTTGTTTTCCAGGACAAATGAGCAAATAAATTTCACTTGCATTATTAGTTTCATCAAAACTGTTCAAATGTACTTTCATCTCGCTTTTCACCAATTTAATTTCTCCATTCATATCCTTTATCTGTAGATACTGCAATGCTTGAAGGAGCCACGAGCCTGCATCATTCTTTTGACACTCTCTGGTAATGTTTAATAATAGATATATAGACATACAAACACAACCAGCACTACTGTCTACTTAACTTTCATCCTTTTATTGTATCCCATATCATAGTGCTATTTCTGTGCTTTCAGTAATGCGGCAAGCGCTCTTTTGATCATTTAATTGCAGTCCATATTCAACTGTGTAAACATAAACGAAGGAAACAATCTGTGGTAATTTATCTACCTGGACATTGGACATGATTACGAGTATTTCTGCCATATACACACGCTAAAAATGCCAAGTAATTTGCCAATGTATTAATCTCTTATATTAAATCTGTGATGATGAGACTCGCCTTGAGTGTATACCTAACACAAGTTCAGCGTTACGCAAGAACCTAAAAAGGTTTAGAAAAAAATTTCCTATTTCATGACAAGGATAAAAAAGAAAATTTAAGTACGATGATGATGAGAAAGAGAAACGATATTATAGAGAAGGCTACAAAAGTCCTCCTATACATACAACTCTTGATAATAACCAAGAGCCAGGACGAAATTCCAGTAAAGATTGCACAAAACAAAACAGAGAAACTCACTTGTCAAAGGAGGAGGGTAAAGAAAAAGAGACAAAGGGAAGAGTCACAGAGAAAGTGACAAAGGACAAAGATATCTTCTGTAAAAAGTTATTTCAACTTACATGAAAGCAATTTGCCCAAGCAAAGCAAAAAGGTATACACATACGTGCACTTTTACCTCAGTTCTAGGTGAAGTAGTCCACACACACACATATAGGTACACATACGAACGAATGAGCGAAACCGACGCTCAAGCAAAGACTTTAAGCATGGAATTGGAACAGCGCGGCTCTCTTTTTATTCTCTTTTAAAAACATTAAACTTTCTATACATACTTATATAGACGCGCGTTCTTTTTGCTTTACATCATCATCGTCATGAAGTACTTACTACTTCTACTACTACTTGTACCCCACCATGAAACGTATAACTTAAACACATGCATATCACTCTCTTTTTTCCTGAAAAAGCTGGATGAAAAGGCGGAAACCCTCTGTGTGGTACTTATCATTGTAATGCTGTTGTGCACACAAGACATTATTAATGAGAAAGCATTGATCAAAAGCCTTTCATGTCTTGACAAGATGCTTTGATCTTTTCCTCTTACATGTTAAGTTCTTTATGTGATGATGGTCTGTATACGTATAGGAGGCGGATATATGTGACGTATATTTATGTATCTGTCTGTGTGTGTTTCTTTTCCGCCAAGTACTGTGATGATCATGATGATGATGATGAGAAGGATGGTGATGATGCTAAGCTGCCGTAACTTTTAGATGTACTACTATTGCATTTGATGATCGTTTATGTATATCATCCTTAGTCGTGGAGGTAAGAAGTAAAAATGCAAGTAGCGTATAGAAATATAGGTATGTGGATATTATGAATGTATACGTAACCGAGAGAAAAAATGAGTGTTTCTATTTCTCATAGTTTGCTGGAAACCAAAGGTGGAACAGTCAGTGTCTATCTTTTATATGTACACATATATGTAATATTACCCCTTTTAAGGAAATGGTAATAGTAGGAGGCAGTTAGAAAGTCATACAACGAGAGATGAAGGCATTATTTTTCTTTCTTCTTCTTCTACAAATAGGTGTATGGCGTTTTATACCTTTTTTGTAATAGCGCTTTCACTTTTCCTTTTTCTTCGCCCTTTTGACTTCTTGTGATGTTTTTACTGTCTTCTTGTGAGCAAAGATAAAAAAGCCTTTGATGGTTGAGAAGATGAAAGAAATGGGTACTTTTAGAAGGCCTCTAAAATGATATTGATAGTTCAATTCAACTCATCTTGGAGCAACATGCATTCAGCGTTTTGTACGAAAAATGGGGAAAATTTGAGCCGGAAATGAATATAGGCTGGGAGATAAAAAGAATTTTTAAAAACTATAATTTTATGCATATAAAAATTGTGTAATCTTAACAAACAGTATAGATTGTTCTAGTTTCTAAAAAATTAAAATGCTTCCTTTCGCCAGAATATGAAAAATATATTATGCAAGCAAGTTTATCAACAGGTTCCTCTTAAGCATACTTGCATAATAGATATGTCATGTGTATGACATATGTAGATACCTTCCGGGTAGATACGCACGCACCTCAAGTACAATATATTGTGCCGTGGCAGTCCCAGTTTAAACGTTACATCTGTACATTTAACTCTGCAAATAGGATTTGTTCATTTATGAGTGCCTTGCAATTCGCTATAATCCATTTGATTTTAAAATTCAAAGGAGGAACACCATGTACTGGAGAAAGTTGAATCTAAAATCATAAAACCAAAATTCTACGTTACAGAAATCCATGAAATTTAATTTGACCAAGGGAAACGTGTCACCATCAGTGTATGTAAGTTACACTGTGTAAACTGCTAGAAAAACGCTACCTCAAACTCTGACCCCATCAACGGTAACCGCGTAGGGTTGTTAATGACCATGCAGGGTATAGGGATGTACATAGATAGATATTCGTATTACATTATAGATCACATTCATTACATTGGTTTCAGATTTAGTGATACAACAAAATTATTTATTATGATGTCATCATATCAAAACCAATATTTGTTGAATCAAACATTTGAACGGCTGGTTATTCATTTTTTATTTTCATAGATGTCATATACCAATCTTTAAATGACATAATTGTTGTCACGTGCTGAGTCGTTTTAGATGCTATTAAATTTTCTGTGCTAAAGGAAATAAATCTATTTACTTGATTTAACAGTGAAAGCTGTGTACAATGCAACTTGTTAAGTTTAGACATTATTCATCACAGTACGCATCAATGTCCTGTACAAGCAAATGAATATCTTCTTTATATTTTCAGAATTGTAACTTTTATATTTCTGCCAACGATTCAGCAGGAATTAGTATTAGTATTCAATTGAGTATTGGATTTTTCTTTTTGTAAGTTTATTTCATCACACATCTTAAGCTGTGACATTAATTTAATGTGTTTGCCTAAAATACTCCATAATTAAACCTTGAAATAACANTTAATTTAATGTGTTTGCCTAAAATACTCCATAATTAAACCTTGAAATAACATACTCACTTCGATAATTTATTATATCATTTATATCATACTGTTCTTGATTTCCCTTGTAAGTATATATATATAGTAAGTTTTTATATCGTTATTGTCAAAAGACTACGCAACACACGATCATACGTTATTCACCATGTCAAATGGGAGTCAATTTTCGCATTCTGCAGACTCCAAAGCCCAGTATGTACATATCGACGGAAAGGAAAGTGCGTTGGCGCTGGAGAATTCGTTCATTAACCACTGACCACGGAATTTAAATAATTTGATTTTGTTTTAATTTTAAGTCTCATGTGGATTGAGTTTACTGAAACTAAATAAAATTAATTTCTAGTGGTCAGTACCAACTTAGAATGGGGGGAGGGGAGACGTTGAGTGTAGCCATTTAGTGATTTGTTTTGGAGTTATCAATCGACTAACTCACGAGTTAGCTAGTTACAGATAAATCTCTGCCAGAAGTTTTAGAGGATACGTTTATTTTTTACAAGCAATCGAAATAGAAAACTTTTGCGGTTTCAAATGAACCTTTGGTAAAACAGAATCCTAGAGATAAAAATTAGGGATCGATCATCTTTAAATACACACACATTATGCATTCTGTTTCGAATTTGCCTACACTTAAACGGAAATAAGACCAGGAATAAAACATTATAATAAAACATTTTCCTCACAAAAATGTTTTTATACTTTGGTGAAAGTTATGCTCAAATTGAAGAAAGAAACAGCACTTTTGGGGTTGGATTTCTTCTCAGGTTATGTTATGTATGTTGTTATATTTGCTTTTATGTTATCTGGTTTTACTAATGCAAAAGCAACGGGGTTGACATAAAAGACTCTCTAAAACTTTTAACATCAAAGAACTCCTAAAAATTATTAAATTTGAAAAAGACAAATTCTCATCATATGCATCTTGTCTTTGAAGCTACAGATTTTTCTACTACTTCAAAGTAAAAGTTGTAGTCGTGTGGTATGGTGTTGTCATCAGATATAGTACACCTAGTATATTAGGTAAGACACTAAGCGTTTAAATTTGAATACGAATAGCTTTCTGTAAATGAGTGGCTTGCGTTCGGAGCATTCCACTATACCCTCTCTCTCCAGCATGATATTACAAGAAGAATTTTATGAGTTTGAAATAACAAAAAGAAATCAAACCATATCGGTAGAATACAGTTTACTTCAACAATTAATGGGTATATGCTTTTACAGCAAGATTGTTATTTAGATTAAGATTATATTTTCTAGATTGTTAATTTCTCTCTCAAAATCCTGTCTTATGATTACGTAAAGTGTTTGAATCAAAATATTTAAGACAAGGTATTTCAAATGAAAGTATTTTTCATTTATTCACAAGATGTAATGGAAAAGTATGCTCTTAACCAGTGCTGTAAGCAGAAAATTTTGTAGTCAAAAGTTAATTCAAAAGTCGGTAATATTTCTGATAATCTATGTACATATGTATATATTGCAACATTAGCAATTCACAAACATTATATTATTTATGTTGTACACATGTGTATACAAGGGAAAGGGATTGCTTTTACCAGTACTGTTTCTGTTTTTATACCGACTTTCACTTCCATCGTTATGCTCTTTGATCTACTCAACTATCATCAAAGCCATAATCTTTTATCATCATTTATAAGAACAAACATACATACCAACATACATATACGCAAAATTCGTCACATTAAATCCTCGTTTCATGCTTATCATCGCCAGTTTTACTTTTCTTGTCCTTTGTGCTGAAAGTACTGAATTAAAAGGATAGAACCATAAAAGCTTTAAAATAGATTAAACTTAAATATTCTTTTTCTCTGATACATACTGGTTTAGAAAAAGTTCAAATAAAAAAGATCAAAGGTTTAAAGGAGTAAAGGCATTTCAAAAGAAAAATGTAGTAGAGTGAAGCAAGACTACCATATAAATAATATAATATAAATAAAACATGACTTATGTGGCAAGCATTTGTGGTTTATGGGGTTATTAATGAGTTGCTAAAATACCATTTAAATATGATTAGAAATTAGAGCACCACATTTCTTCAATGTATGTATTAGCCACACTGTTTAAATAGGATTTCTAACTTTAACTTTATGTTATTGAAGTAATGTTTCAAATTTTCACGTAAATTTTATTAACTGACAGTGAAACACATTTGATGCGAAATTCATGCAGACTTTATGATAGCTACAGTAGAGGTTATGTGATGTCATTCCAAAAATTGTGAGAAATATTTAGATTAATTTTGCAAGAAAGTGTATTCTTCATTTCCTTAAATATTTATAGAAAGGTTACAACAGTTTTAGCTAAATGTCAAAATCTTGAATACGTCATATAAAAAGTGTAAGTCGCAATTTTGAATTAGTCTTCTACTTACTCAATCAACATCCACATCCCACTTATTGTACTGCTATATTTTTACTTTTACCCGTGCATGATAATGAAGCAGATGAAAGCAAATAAAAACAACAGGTTAATAATGAACACATCTGTATCAAAACAACGAACAATAAAGTTTGTTGCATAATATTTCCCATGAAACCCTAGATGTCATCCGTCTCGAGAACCATTGAGTTAAGTGGGATTTTGGCAGCTTCATATTTTCATTAAGCAGATGAATGGCAAACAAGGTTTTTTAATAATATCTGATGACAAAGTTAAAAATTACGACATGTTGTAACGATCCGTAACGGCTACTTCTTCGTATGTTCATCCCAAATCCCAAATTAAATTCTCGAGAAGTATCTACTACGCCAGGATCTGTTTTTTTATTCTTTCGAGATCTAATTTAAAAGTCTGATAAATGAAATACTTTTCACGTTCACACTTTTTTCAGCTCTGCTATTGTTTTTAGAAAAGTTTTCAGCATTTTTAAAAACC
>JAHZMV010000573.1:0-13687 GCA_027743765.1 Coecobrya sp. COE2
TAATGATAAGCAAATGATGACGTTTAACATGAAAATAAAGCCAATTTTGCATCATCTTTGCAAACAAAACAGAATGCATACCGTAACCTTATAGAAAATTCTTGCCCAAACTTTGGTTCAGTTTCAGTCAAGTGGATCTGCAAGTTTTTTTACTAGTGGAATGGCATGGCATATTGCATACATTAACAATGCAAAATTTAGCACGTAGTTCCAATTGTCCATTGTAATGATTCATTATAGTATGGATGGGATGACTCATCAGTTCATCAATGAAATTAACTAAATAGTGGTTTAATGGTTACGTGTTGCATTCATGTTCTGTAACTAGATGTAATTTAATTAGTTAGCAAAATAAGTATTATGGCTTTGACAAAAATTATCTTTTTTTCACGGAAATCACAAAAATGAATCCTTTCATATAATATCATGCATTGCATAATGTATTATATTACTTACTACGCAAAGTATTAAGCTGCTTTTGCTTTAATTACATTACATGTCCAAATGCACGTTGTGCTTTCTGTTAGAGGAAATTAAAATGTTGGAAAACAATCCTTTTCGTAGGTTATCCCCTGATGGCAACCTAAATCCCGGAACACCTGGAGCAGCTTCCACCCACGACCACCACAAATTTCCCAACAGTCCATGGAGTGGGAGTGAGCCTGCAACTCCAGGATCCGGATACAGCCGAAACGCCGTAGTACCGAGCTCGCCATACATTTCCTCCTACCCCAATACTCCAGCTACTCCTGGAGGGGGTGGTTTCTACCAAAAACCGTGTGGTATTCCTCCCAGTAATGGAAATGGTAATAACAACACCACCGCAGTTCCTCCCGGTTCCCCGTGGACAGACAGAAGCGTCTGTACTCCTGGACCAATGACCCCCTTAACTCCCGCAACACCTATGCATCCTGCAATGAGCGATCATGGTGGGGGCGGTGGAGCCAACGGCAACTTTGGCAATAATGGACTCCCCAACCTACCCCGATAACTCGAATAACAACAACAATGGTAAAAGCAGTATGCACAACAGCGCTCCTTCCCTCGCAGCGTTGTTGCAGGAGGTACCAACCGATACTTTGTTGCCTGTTCCGGTGATGAACCATAGCGTTCAACAAAATACAGTGGCAGCACAGCAATCCCCCCAACAGCAAGTACATAATACGCCGAATTCAGTTCCATCCCAGAATAATTCTGGTAACAGCAAATATAGCTTTAGCTTCCAGTCTTCAACACATTTCCGAGTCGGACATAAATCAAGTGGTCGAAAACAATCCGAATTTGTAAGTGAATAAGCATTCTAAATTTTGTTTCTTGGGTCGCGTGCCAGCATATGAATTAAGGTACTGAATGGCATCATTGATTTAATTGTTTTCAGAATTTACGAATTTGAGCAGTTCTTCGAAGACTTTATCAATCGCAGAAATCAGGAGAACAATATGAATCAAAATCAACAACAAACTCAACCGCAGCAGCAGCAGCAGCAACAACAACCACATAATAGTATGCCTATGCAACACCATAATACGCAGCAGCAGCAGCAACAAGCACCTCATCAACAACAGCAGCAGCAACCTCAACCTCAGCAGCTTATGAATTCGATGAACCCAATGGGCATGGGGAATGGTGGTAACCCAGGAATGATGTACAACGGCAATGGTATGCCTGCGAATAACGGACCTCAAGGTCCTATGATGATTAACGGACACGGGCATGTGATGAACAATGGAATGGTAATGGGTGGGGGTGGTGGTGGTGGACCAATGCGTACGAATAAGTTTTTTGGTCAGAATCATCACCACGGTCAGCATCCATATATGGCAATGGGGAATGGGAATAATCACGGTGGAGGTGGAAACGGATTGATGATGAGAGCTCGTCAGCTTCCAAATGGGCATCTTCAACAACATCACGGTAATCAGTATGGAGGAACGGTACCTCAGGGAATGCCCCCTCACCAACCGCCGCAACAGCATCACCCTGCTCACCCGCAGAATATGATGGGAGGAATGCCAGCCAATCGACCCGGAAATCAGTTTGGGCTTCACCATCAACAACAAAGTGCCTCTGTATACGCTCCTCCTCCGTCCGGTAACAATGGTGGCTATGTGCAAATTCAACAGCAGCAACCCCCTCCTCAACATAATAATATGAATGCACCACTCCCAAACTACCCAAACGTGCAACCCCACCACCCTCACCCTCCCCAAAACACGGGCCCTGTTTGGCAAAATAATGGTCAACAACAGACCCAACCTCCTCAACATTCTCAATCTTTAAACAATCATGGTATGGTTAATGGAGCTGGACAGAATGGGATGATGGCCAACGCTAGGACCATGCCGCAATCACAACCTCCGCAGTCATCCCAGCCAAATCCTTACTTCCAAAACAGTCCAGTTAACCAAGTGAGCAACGAGCACGGTTTGAGTAATGGAAACTCCGTACTACCTCCAACCACCTACCCATTTGATCTTAACAGCGGTGGCGGGCCTGCCAGCAACAGCCCTTCCTTACCAATGAATCCTGGGACCAGTGCAATGCAATCGGGACCAAGAACGCCTCAACAAGTGCCTGTGCAATCCCCCATGTCTATAGGTATGGGTATGCCCTCAACCCCCCAACCAAATACTCCCCACATGGTGGGCTCAGACGACCAAGTGATTCTCGACCTCGACGGCCCCTATGACGGATCCTCAATAACGCAAAGTGCTTGGACAAAGGCGCTCGACAAGGCCAGCAGAACCAACGCAGTCTGCGAAGTTGCCAAAGTGCTCTTTGACGAAATCTTCACGGACGATGAGGTGATCCAATGCACATTTAGCGGGAGAGGTTCCACGAAAAAGTTCAATCCAAATAAAGTCAACTTTCTCAAAAGTAAGTTAATCAATCTCCATCATTATTAAAGTCAAATTTAAAAGCATCTCTCGTTGCCCCATAATTTACTCATTCAACTCATCATAAATCTCTAATTTCTTCCGTTCCACAGAAGCGACTGCGTGGATCATGACTCGTCCACCCCGACCAACGGACTTTAACATTGCCACCTGTGGGGAAATATCTCTGAGCCCAGAAGACGAAAGCGGGATTAAAGGCGTAGAAAAGAAGGTCTTCACCGAGTACAGAAGTAGAAGACGAGGCGACATTCTCAAAATCCGTGGACAAAATGGTACTGGACCCCCATCCGTGTCGTCGGTGTCATAGACAAAATTTCACATAAAAATAATCATAGATTATTATTTTCAAACATCCATCTTATCACGTATACTTACATCTCTCCTATGCTACATAATGTTAATTATTGTTCTAATAATTCTACTGCAATCCAACTATTATTATTATCTATATAATCGTCATATATATCATTTATCTCTTGCCGTTATATATCGTTAACATTATTATTATTATAATTAATACTACATATTCCGTTTTTACTCTCGTCATGTCATACAAACTATTTCCGTTATATACACAAGTTGTGAGTGCTACTATACTACACACACGAAGTCGCGTCTTTTTTTCGTGTCCTTGTAATTCTTAAAAGAAAGTACTTTTGTTTTTAAATACACATGCTATACAACAACATTATATAGACATGTTATTAAACTATACGTAAAAAAATCTTCATATTATATTATTATATTAAACTATTACATACTACATGTTCCTCATTCTCGTTTCAGTTGCGAAAGACGTTATGTATGTATGTTTATAAAGGAAAGAAAGAACCTTATAGAAAAAAAATATAATCATAAAAATATATGCTTTATTTCTCGGATGAATGATCTTCATCGGATGTTGTTCAAAAAATATGGTTGTTTTTTCGTTGTTGTGTTTTCTTTGCTGGTTATCACAGAAAGAGCGAGAAAGCGAAATCTTATTTTAAAAATTTAATTATTTACTACTACTCTACTGTGTGCATTTATATTTCATATATCTCTATATATAATTCCTACATTCATTTATATATATAGAAAGAAATTCTTATATAGTATTTATATTTACGCATATAAGTAAATATCGTTCGTAGGTACTTCTTGCGTTGAAATACTAAACTACTATATAACTTAAATAGAAGGCATCACATTTTAATTAACTTCGAATCATACATCGTCGTCGTGTGTGGAGGAGGAACTAATATATTCAGCAGATAAAAACATTTATATAATATGTTTACGTAGTTACTCAATTTTATTTAGACCTCTGTACACTATTCTATATTATATACTTTATACACTACATCTTCAGAAAATAGTATATAAATGCATATTTCACTACTTCAAATATACTACGTACTAGTACACAAATCGCATAATGATACACAAGTAATTAGTTTAGTATTGTAACAAATTTTCAGAAATCTATACAGATTAAAAAAATGTAACCATATAGCTTTATAGTTGAATATATATTCCATCACTATTGTAATTAATGTTATGTTATTTAGATTCATTATTATCGATGAAATAATATGTCATTTCTTAGGCTTAGCGGCTAAGTGTATACTATTTACTGTCTGTTATATCCGTATCTGTAGAGAAAAAAGAGAAGATTATATTGAACAAAAATGATTTAAGAATACATAATTCTATAATTATTACCATGATCATCGTCGTGAAAATATATATACCGTTATTACGACTACTAATTCTATTATTGATCATATAAATGAAAGAAAATAAATCACGTTAAGAGTTTCTCTTTTCGACTATATATTTTTTTTGTCCAACCTTGTTTACCATTATTGTGTAGCATATCATGGAGTAATTTGTTCATCATGGAGTTGTTAACGATTTCGAGTAGAGCAGAGTTGTTTCCTGTCCTTATAAAGGAGCGCGATCAAAGTTTCGGGAATGCTCGTGCCTCGTGCCGTCTGTGGGTCTGTGGTTAAGGTTAAATTTTGCATGGAGATAGCCGCATGTGAAAATCACGCTTTTTCTTGTAAAATGACTTGTCCGATTTTAAGCTATCAAATGGTCCATTCCAGTGGAAATAACGCTATCCCTACATGATCATTAAACCACGCTTTTAATTAAAATATGCCTGTTTCGACCGTTGACTATCCAGAAATAAATATTGACAATTCTTCTCTATGGGGTGAGATGAGGCGATCGCTTGCGATGACATTGGAAAATTGGCAACCGTGCATTTTATTTCTTATCGGTACATTTTGTTATTGCAATTGCACTTTTTTACTTATGTTCATTATTTTACTATATCCGTCATAATCCATAAATTCCAAATGTACTTACATGCTAACCTTTTGCATTTACTCATTTACCTGCGAAATGGAATGGACATAACAGCAAAACCACTAGCTACGGTTGCGAGAGACGTATGGAATGAACAGGTGAATACGGATGGGCAAAATGGAGTACATATATTGCATTTTATATTAGGATGTATTTTGCACTATAATTAGTACCTACAAGGTTTTCATGTATTGTGTATAATGAAATGTATATCTGTCTGTTGTGTGGTTGTCGTGTGTTCATGTTGTGTTGTGCTGGTGCACCGATCATACATGAGGACAGAGCATGCACTTGGTAGTAGATACTATCTACTTGATAGTCATAGTCTCTACGACTATATAGAGACTCTTTAGTCATAATAATATGTAAGTTATAAGTATAAAGTGTCATGAGTAGGCAGATGGTGAAAGAAGAGGGGATAGTTTTAACCGTTTAGATTTAGACGGATAGTTTGTAGTATTACGATTGATTTGCTTAAAAAATGGTTATCTCGCAAAGTCACAAACCAAGGATCCGAATTTCTGACATTAATCAGGTTAATATAAATACGTATTGGGCATTTACTTGAATACGCGAAACCCGAATGAAAATATTTGATCATAACCCAACGATCATAAATATGAAACTCAAATAAATCCAACCTATTAAACCCACTAAACTTTCAACTTGAGGGATCCCTGAATGAGATTATGGTACATAAGTGGGGTTTGAATTTTTTGTATAAAACTTTCGCTTTTCTACGACTTACCAATAAAATACGTAGACCCTAAGGTGCCCTTTGAAATCCCTAGGAAGCATTTCCAACAATTCTCACAACACCCCCTGAAATTGCTTAGCATTTACTACCATTTCCATAAAAGCTGGAGAGAGACCTGGGGCCTGGGGTGTACTTGGGAGGGCTTCTTTATGCATTTAATGTCAGTTAATTTCTCCGATATTCGGATTGTCGTACATTTCGGGGTTTTCAGGTTGCGAGATTGACTATGCGTTGTCTGACTCGCTGACATGATGATATGCACTTCATATGCATGCAGTGATAACATATATTTATTATTATCGTTAATGACACTGACACTACATATATGATTTAAATATTCCTAGTGAATATCAGGAGTATATAAGTAGTGGAAGCTAAAAACATAAATACATAAACTTACCAAGTTGGTAATGCCAACAACGAAACATATTATGTCAATGGCCATAAATAAAATTTACTAGTTTCTCCATTCGAAATCCAATATACTGTCTCTACTTTACCTATGAAAAAATATGTCGTAGCTTGATAATCGACGGACGGACGAAAACTATAAAATCATGAAGTTGTAACCTAGGCTACTAATATTTCCACATTACGTTACATACATGTATAAAGGTAAATACATGTCAAACGTGTCTACTTCCATGCATATCATATACCGTACACATCCTCTTGAAAAATATTACAAGGTTAAGGAACACAAACATTATTATATCTCGTTTTTCGGATTTTAAGCAGTTTATGTGTGAACGCGAACACTCTCGAATTTCTTTCCTCTGCTCCACACATTCACTCATGTCAATGAGAAACGATATACCTTAACATGAATTTGGGTGCTGCTGGTGAATATTTCTAGGTTTAGGTTTATGATTCTTCTGCTCGGCTTACATTTTACAGATAGATACTACTCACATCTAGCATCACACACGGACGGGTTACTGCTTTTAACCATGATTTTAAAAAGGACAGACTTCAGCTGACTGTTCCGTCCGTCAACCTTTATAACTTTTTTCCCCTATGATGTTACGTAATACGTACAGGTATGTAAGATGACATGGGATGCTGTGGTCGGTCATCATCATCATCGTCAACTTCAGCCTGAAAAAAATATTTACCTATGTAGTGAATATTACTCATATGTGTAAGTAGCAGGCTCTTCCGTTGTGAATCCCAACAATAAACATGATCATGATGACCATCTTTATCACTTGTATTACTACTGCCATATATATATAAACCAGTACGAACAACAGCAGTAAAAATCAGCAGAGAAAATCCTCTCTAAACTCTATATTCTCACATCTTGAAACGTTGAAGAATTCATGAGAGGATACATTCCATTGCACTGCATGCATAATAATATCCTATATGCTACATATAATAATATGATGTGTATCATTTACAATGTTCATAAACAATGTCAAGTGACATCTCCGAAAAAGAACTAGATTAAAACATTTTACCGTAAATGTCAATTAGTTAAGTAAAGTACATATTATAGCGCATGGGTGCTCGCACACGTTCACAAACGGCACACATTTTCCCCTAATCGGTAAACAAACATCAACAAGCCGACTAAAACTACGGTTGTATTTGTTAATTATCGTCATCATTATGATCATCGTTATTACTTAAACTACTGCCTTAATAAGTACGACTGCATCATTGTGCATGTTCACGTGGAGTAATTAATTTTGCGAGTTTAACAAGTGTACTTGTTGACTGTTGCAGATGCAGAATGTTTTGTTGTACTCTTTCTTTGTCTTCCATTTTTACGAACCTGCGCAGTAATAACATTGATTATTATGCATTTTTATTTTTAACTAACCTATCGTCACTCACTTCTCTGGCGATGCCGAGCTTCAAAGGTGAAAATCGTTATACAATTATATCGCAACGATGCAGAGAAGGATGATGAGAGATAAAGCTTTTATTGATAATAACTTTATTTATGAAGGAACGTAAGCTGTTACATGTTTCTGCAAAGTTTGTCTGTCCATTAGTACAGAGATTTAGTTTTCTTTATGATTTCTTGTGGTCAAAAATGTTTACCTATTTGATTTGAGCATGGAAAGAGATAAATTTTTGTTACGAGTCCTCATAGGTCAAATGTCATGACGGAAGAATTTTGTTGTGTTTCTAGATGGGGTGTGTTGGAACAGAGGTGTTAACTTAGGCTACGTAGTTAAATTACGTTTTATGAGGCTAATGACGACTTTATGACATTGGGAGTTATAATGCTTTGAGTAGATGTATAGCCTATGCTTGCAGCTAAAAGTTGATTAGTAATGTAGGTATTTAACCAGTTGTTGTGATTGTAATAGTATATGATATGGTAATTAGCAGTGTGTGTAAATCATGCCATCAATGATGTACAGTCGAACTAGAAACAAAATATAAACCGTGTTAAACTTTTTTCTGTCCGGTGATTTTGGGTACTTGACAATTTATTTTACCTCGCGTGAGTGAAAATGAAGGGTTTAGTGAGAAAAGAAAGTAGTAAGTGAGGCAAGTGGTAAGTACCATGTATAGATAAATACATACTTAATTATTCCTTGTTTGTTTTAAAAATGTATAATAATTTCATATAAAAATGCACTTGCTCCTTTAAGACAAAGCAAGTGAAGGCTTTCTTTGTTTTCACAGGAGGCGTTGCTGATTAATTGAGACAGTTATTTTGAGACTTTTACCCTTGATCGCCTCCATTTCATCAAGATGCATGACCTATTCTCTCTCGTGCTCAAGTCCAAGGACCTTTCCAAGGCTGGCGACCTGTTCACTTTGGCTGACTCAGTGATCCTCGATGACATTTCCGAGATACTAGACCGCATCAAGGAAATCGCCTCTGGCTCTCGTTATATTGACAACGAAAATGACCAAAGTGTGGTAGAAATTTGCATTGCACGCTTGACCGCTGCCTTGCGAGAAGGCGATTGTATTGAGCTGCACATTGAGGCGTTAGTGGATTTACTGAAGACATCATTAAATCATGACCTAAAACCCTTACCGCAGGAGAGGCAAATTTGCTTAGTCAGTGTGATGACACAGAAAAGTGTTCTCTGTTGGGCCTGTTCAAATTGGTAGCTGCCAGAAATAACGGAAGCAACAGGTCGTTAATCCTGCAACCCAGCTTACCTCAAATTCTGATCTGTTTAAATAATCCGGTCACAGTAGGACCCACGTTAGAAGTCCTTTTGGAAATGTCAAACGATGCAAAATTGCTGGAAAATCATTTAGACAAAATTCAGGAAGCAGTGATACGATCAGCGGATACAAAATCAAATGGCGGAGGAGGAGGGAACGGTAGTGGAGGGGGTGGTGGTCAAGGAACTGGAGGGAATAATAAAAATAATGGCAATGGCGGTGGAGGAACTGCACCTCAAAATGCTGTCACCGCTGCGCAAATATTTCGACACGTGGTGCAGTCTTGTAGCGGAAGCTCTGCAAAAAGAGATAAGTGCCGACAGATTCTTCTCCATCGAATGATAAAACTCCTGGACGTGGCCAGTAAAGATCAGTCATGCCAGTTACAAATTCTCCGAGAAATCCTTAGCTTAGCGCACCATTCCCCGTTTTTAATCACTAGTGAAGTAATGTTTGCCATTAGCAAGAGTGTCAACCTTTCCTCCAGCCATTTTAGCGGTGTAGGACATGCCGCATTGAACAAACTCTGGGATCTTTGCGATGGCAGTGGCACCCCAACGGGATCCTCTTCAGTGGAACTTCTTCAATCAATGCCCCAAACGTCTTTAATGATGGGCTCTTCCACATTAAGTCCCCTGAGTAAAATGACCAAACAAGGTACAACAACGTCTCCCAAGACACTAAACTATTCCATTTTAGACGGAAGCACGGATAAATTAACAAATCATCATCCGGGTCTTGCGTTGAGCATTGGTCGTTTAGCAAACATTTCCATTCCCTCATCCAAACAACAAACGCAACATGTACAACAAAGCCATCAACCCTCCCATCATGGCATTCCTGGAGCAAGTCTCTGTGTTCCCAGCTTTAGTACTTACATTCCACACACACCTTCCACTTCTGCGGCACCCACCCCAGCAACCCCGCACTCTATCGGCCTACCGACGACAATCACAATCAATTCCAGTCGGTCCCCGGCCCCTGTCATGAATAACTTTTCCAATATTGAATACAGAAAAAAAGGCGGTGGGGTAGGTGGCATCAATATAACAATTCCTCCAGTGCCTGCGTATCAAAATAGAAGCGCATCCAGTATTAGTGGTCTTCGTGAAGACTTTGGGAATCATCTTAACTCTTTGAGAACTTCGCAAAGTAGCATGACCCCGTCAGCAGCCGGAAGTACAAATGCCAGTAGCAATGCCGTGGTAGTGCCACCCCCGCCACATGATTTGGCCTGGACAACAACGGGCATTAGATCCCCAACAAGAACAGGAAATGGTCATCATGGAGCTGGTCAGCATCATGGCTTAATAGGAAATTCTGGAACATTTAGTAGTTCAGCCGCCAGTATTCTTAGTGGACACGGTCTTTCCTCTACAAATAATTTCGTTTCCAGACTCAGCACTAATCAGTTGACAGGAAGTGGATTTAATAACAATAATATTTCATACAGTATTTACCTGAGCAATAATAATTACAATATTACAAGTAATTCGGGCTTTCTCAGTGGGAAGACTAATCCCACCGGAAACTATAATACGCATCATCAGTCTACTCAGCATCATTATGGTACTGGTGGTCATAAACTTCAGCATGGTCATCATCATCATCAAAAAATGCAGCCACTTAGTCCCATGACGTCCGGTGGGGGTGGAACCAGTAATGGAGATCACTTGAGTCATCATCAACTTGCCAACTCGGTGATGAGCCAGCCAGATCTTCGAATGTCGAATGGTGCCACCGGCAATAATTCATCAACTTTGACCAACGGTGGCGGTGTGGGAAGAGGCGTAGACTCGACAAGTGGCGGTGTTGGGGTAATAAGCCACATGAATCTTAACCTTGTGCAAAGTTCCTCTGCAGAGAATGCTCCTTCTCCCGAAAATTCCAATAATAGCAGTAGAGGTACCAACAACAGTGGAAGACCCATTTCCGGTTCACCCACATCAGCCGTGGTAGTCACTCACAGCCAACCCCAAATCAGCGTTTTCGAACCGTTTCCCATGAGAGACGTTGTGCAGCACTTTTGTGAAAAGCACCTGGAGAAGATTAAGACGTACATGGAGAAAATCACCGTAAGAATCCCGCTACCTGTGAAATGCACAATTGAGGAAAGAAAAAACCGTAAAAATGCCAAGCTTCATTTTGCATGCCAGTTCCAAACCGAGCACTGTATTTATAGCGGAAGTCGACTATTTAGTATGAAAACACGTTTTCCCCGAGTCTGGATTCATTTAATGTTCCTGGCGCTTCAAGCCCGTAGTCAGAATCAGGCGTTGAGTACAAGAGAAAGCTCGGTGAGCAGTTTAAAGAATTGCTGGGAAATACTCAAGTGTGAGAACAAGACATTCCTGACTATTGTCACAAGTGCCTTCCCAAGCACCCGGGATCAGGATTGTTTGCTGTTGGAATTGAGGAATTCAGGGTTTTTTGACCTGTTTGAATTTAATGCAATTAAAGCCCAATGGGGATGCTTCTTTTGTAATCATCCGAACAGGTATTTCAAATTTATCATTTGCCAAATTATTTGACCGATTTGCTTACATTAATTTTTCTAAATAAATTTACAGAGCACTCCAGTTTCTCACTTCAGAGCAGCCCATTCTGGAAGGATGTCTGAAAGAAAAGAAAGGCAAGTGGAAGCTATTCAAAAGATGGAGAACAAGATACTTCACCTTGTCTGGTGGGCAGTTAATGGCCCGTGGTAATGACTCCACAAGCACATTGAATCTTCATCAGATTTTAAGTGTAAGGGTGACCCGAGGTCAACGCCAAATTCCCAAAGCATTCGAGATTTTTACCCAGGACAAAAAGGTTGTGCTGAAGCCAAAGGACGGGAAAAACGCTAATGATTGGGTGCAAGCCTTAAGTGTGCTGGTGGCTAGAAATGAGGCAGGGGGAGGTAGAAGTGGGGGAATGGGTATGGCCTCAGATAGCTTATCAACAGGTTTTAATTCTTGTTATCCCAGTCAAATTCATTTAAGCAAGGCGATTAGTGTTAACGGATTTAGGACAGAGGTTTAAAAACGGAATACGAAGAAAAATATTTCATTCTAAAGCAAGTCTTCCAGCGTAAAATCAATCACATTGATTAATGTAACGACCAAGGTATATCTCAAATTGATGGGGCAAATAATTGTGACGCGGTTTGGGCAATGTGAACTAATATTAATAAAAAGTCTGAATATCCTTTATGATATTATTAAATAGTATTGAATTGAGCATGTACACACATTTAGAAGAAGTGGGGGAATGGGTATGGCCTCAGATAGCTTATCAACAGGTTTCAATTCTTGTTATCCCAGTCAAATTCATTTAAGCAAGGCGATTAGTGTTAATGGATTCAGGACAGAGGTTTAAAAGCGCAATATGAAGAAAAATATGTCAATCTAAAACAAGTCTTCCAGCGTAAAAACAATCACATTGATTATCATTATTGTAACGATCAAGGTATATCTCAAATTGATGGGGCAAATAATTGTGACGCGGTTTGAGCAATGTGAACTAATATTAATAAAAAGTCTGAATATCCTTTATGATATTATTAAATAGTATTGAATTGAGCATGTACACACATTTAAAATGTGTAAACAGTATATTCTTTTGAAATATATTTATTATAATATGGTCTGTAATGAAACAATTCATTGTAAATCATTAATTTATTAATCAATCACATTAAATACATAATTTCATTAAATTATTGTAACGCAATCATTGTCAATTATAATTTACGGGATAGGTTTAGTAAATAGGTATTCATTAATTTATTGGTACTATATTATTCGATAATTGTAAAGCATTGTTAGTAACTAGTACTTAATTATTGATTAATTATATGGCTGTATTATTTGGAGTTTTGTATTATATTTATGAATTATTTTTACTTTGTTCATAATAAAAATTTATTTTCAGTTAAAATATAATGTTAATAAATACTGTGCCCCTGCAATCAGTTTAGTATCAAGAAGTTATAAACGACTAAAGCGAGGCAAAAGGCCCATAATAATTCTTCCCTTGCTTTGATCTCTTTTATTTGCTGGAGAAAGTAAACACGTTGGAGACGGGGAATAATCCAAGAAGGAAACATATTCTGGCAACAGGTTGACAACAGAGTGGATCCCACAATTGGGATACTTTTTGGAATGGATTCATTTTTAAAGAAATTTCTGTCGACAGGTAGAGAAATTGATACGACAAGGATATTTTGGTCAAAATTGCGTTTGGAGAAAAGTAATTAAGACCTATGATTAAGACAGAATTATTTTTCTCACTATCAATACTTTGCTCGCCCAATATTTTTGAAGAGTAATATTAGAACCAGTTTGACAGATTTGGTATAAAGTGAAATTGTTTCAGCTTTCATGCAAAACCAAATTCTAATTTTTAAAACCTTTGAATAATTTAAAAATAACAAGTAGACAAGTATTAAAAGTACTTTTTTATTATAAAATGAATTAATTTACAGGAATGTTCAAATGTATATAGAAAGCAAGCATGCATTTAAAGTACTTTTCAAATAGTAAAATTAAAC
>JAHZMV010000574.1:0-12058 GCA_027743765.1 Coecobrya sp. COE2
GAATACTTGAGACGGCCAATACCGCTTACTGTACCTATTTTGAAAGTAGGGTATTTGCGGAACGATAGCTTGAAAGCACATCACTATTGTACATACATGGACGAATTTTGTAAATCTGTCGGGTCCTTTGCCAATGTAGTCATTCCCCCAGACTCCGAAACGATCTAGATACCCATGGATATGTAAGCTATATTTAGACAGTTAGTACTAGAGTTACGATTTTTAAAGCTATTTAAATTAACATTACTACCTCTCCACACTAGTCGTGTTTGATATATAGTGTTTAGTGCTGTAACTGTTCCGTTGAGAACAATCGCTAAGGCTATGCTAAATATATTTGAAATTATTCGTAGGAAAAAGTGACGATAAAATTTGATAGTTTCGGAACTATTGTCGCTGTGAAGAAGCATGGAAGGAATCTGGGATATTAGATAAATGTTGTCAAGACAATGACACGCTAAACGGATGTGCCAAATAAGCCATATTGCTCGAAATGGTGTGACTCGGTAACGGCCTGTCTCGACGTCAAATTGGATTGGCAGACAAAAAAAACAGTGCCCTAAGGTGGCAAATTTGGCCACATCTTTTTCCCATGCTGCGAGATTTTGATTTTGATGTATTTTTAAAAGATTTTTGAAACAAAGTGTTACTTCCATATTACCAATCCACTGCGTACGGTTAGTCGGCTTAAAGGATTGCAAGGTTGTGTACTACAAACTCGGAGAAGTAAAAGAAGAATGGTGGACTAATCTCGTTTCCTGGACGTTTATATATTTGATTCATATAAAACAGCTATAAACATAACATTACGTAGAGTATTTTATGCAATAAATAAACGTGTTTCCTTAATCCTTATTAGTGTAATTTTCCACAATCGGAAACAGTTAATAACGAATAAATTATTTAAAACGAGGAAGTTTAAAAGTCTGATGGCTTCTTTATAGGAAACGGAAATTCATTTAGATTGTGGAATTGAATGGGAATAACTACTTCATCGAACGTTGAATATCTGTTGTATAACTGTATTTTGATTCACTTTTTATTGTTAAGGTTGACGTCCTAAAGCCTACAATGTGCCAATGTTCTGGTATGGTAAATGCAAATATTTATTTCATGGATGCTCTGAGAAATTTTCTTTTATGTATTTAAAGTAAATTAGTACGTTTTACTAAATTGCTTAGGTAACGTCATTATCATGTGGTCAATTGATAGTGAAAGTACCAGTAACATAAATTTATTTACAAAAAAGGGCAAATCCATCAAAATATGGCATAATCCTATAAAAGTATCTCTTTGATATTTCTATACACAAAGTGGGCTAAATTGTAAACATCCTGGTTTCCATAACTCGTCAATAATAGGTTTGAGTTCAGTTGACTGTTTGTTCTCATGGTTTTTGTTTATTAACTTCAAGTAAAAAAATTCAAACGCATTATTATCTTTTTACATTGTAATTTGAAAAAATACTTTTACTACTGACTATGTTCCTGGTCAATATTGTGTTTCTGGCTTTCTGTATTTATGACTTTAACTTGCGAAGATTGTCATTTTGATAAATTTTTGCATCATCTTTGAGATATCTATTTTTTAATGTTTTAAGTAGCAATTTTGTTTCCATTGTTTTAGAGACGTTAAAGTTACGAAATCTTGTATTAAAAATTTAGAGTAGCAGCAGCAAAATGAATGACGGTTTAGTAAAATAAGTCCATCATTTTGAATAGGACGCAGTAAAGTGCACAGACAAAGTATGCTAATAAGCATGATTATAGGCAGCTTACGTAATGCCAATGTCTGAAATTATGCGGAAACGGAAGGAATCAAGAACGAATGAATTACATAGATTGAGTAATAATAGAAATATTAACAACAATTGAATCCTTTTAACATCCCACAATTCTTCCAATCCAGCCATTAGCTTTACCCTCCCATAAAGGACAAATATCCATAGAATTATTTAATGTTCTACTGAATTATTCTGAAATGCGGATGCGCATTCATGAGCACTACGACAAACATTTGAAACCACAGCATATTTGGCATAATATGTTGAGCACGGGTAATATTGGCAATTCAGTGAATGTAACTAACATGAGTGGCTTTATTTAAGCGTTAACTAGAATTCATCACAAATTGCTTTTGAGATATGAAATATTCATTTCAATGTTAATTTGTTTACATTTTGTAAATTTCAAATTATGATTAAGGAATTGTACATGCTCTGCTTCAAGCACAAACTGCACTTGACATGCTTAAACGGATTAAATGTTACGAGGAAACATCTTGTAAAATATTGAAATGTCCTGTTTTGTTGTAAGCCCTTCAATACATGATGAGTCAGTTTATTTCATTATCGAAATTAATAGCATCCACTGGCAATTATTTCTGACTAAAAGAGACGTGTATCAAACTATTTTAATTATTAACCGAGCAAATTAGTATTAGAAGATGTTTATAGTATGGCTTTGTCTACATTATGTTATGTCTTGCATTATTTTTTTGCGTTTTCCTACGAGTATATCTCCAAAAATAATTGCTTAAAATATAAGTTTTGCCGTAATACAAAGGGCGTTCAATGTATAATGACAGAAGTTTGTCGGCGAATAACTTTGAACCCATGTACATATTTTCTGAATTTTTCCCCCACAGCCTTACACATTTATTCCATATATTGACTAGGATATTCATAAGTTTCTTGAAGAACTCTACAGCGAAAACCAAATACCAGCAATATACCAGCAATTGATTTTTAACTCACTGTAATTGTCGGTGCCTGTCTATCGAGAAGGAGTCATTATTATTTCATGAGCTTTGGTGGAGGGTCACAAGGGTGGATGGATGTCTCATCTCCAGTAACTGAATGACCGAGAAAAAAATCACTGTCCGTACAGCAGAGCGCAATATGTTTGCAAAATCTCGCTTTACGTTTTTCTTTACTGCATGAGTCAACATTCGAGGTATCCACCTGTCACAACGAAGGGACAGTCCCAACACATTACGTAGTATATATGATACAGACCCCTCACTATTTCCTACTTTTTGTGCTATTACCCGTACGGTCACTCTTTTGTCGTTTTCTACTATCCTAACAAGCTTCAAAATATTCCTGCTTGTGGTAGCAGTTATGGGTCTTCGTAGTTTCTGCTTATCTGTGGAGTTATCGTCGCGGTTTAAAAACATGGGTATCCAGTTTGTTATAGGAGTAAACCTGGGCAACCTTCCTATATAACACGTTTTGATTTTACCCTAAATGGACAAGTAGGAGAAGCCCTCAAAAATTAAAAATGTAATGAGATCTCTCCTTTCATATTTTTTAGAATCCACCATTTTTACTTTTTTTCACACAGCTTCAAGAGTCGACATGGTGGAACGAAGATTTTTTCTGTGAGAGCTTTGGATAATTCTCTTATCACAAGTATTTAAATTGGAACGATTCGTGTATTTCCTGAAGAGATAACGCTAATTGAATTTATGTAATTATTCATTGAACGCCCTACGTACATTTCACTAGAATAGGCAGAATGTAAAACATTTATTTAGCAAAAATTCATACATTCAATGTATCCGTATAACTGTATAACTATAGGTATTGTGTTATATCGTTTTCTAATTTGAAATAAAAACAATCATGTTTAATATTTTTCAATACATCAGGATCAAGTGGCGCTCTTATAAAAACGTGTTTTCTCAAAGAAAAATAGGTGAAGTGCTGTCGGATACCAAGCCATCATACTGTTAATAAAAAAATATAATTCTGTGAAATTACATTATACGTAGTAATCTCAATAAATAACTGGCCAAATTTAGATTACGATATCTCCTTTGGAATGCATTAATCAAACCAATTTGAACATTTGTGATTAGATAATTATTCCCCTCTCTCATACACAAAAAACCTTGGTTCTATTCAATCGACTCTTTGAGCTGTGTGCGAAAGCATAAAAATGGTGGATTCTAAAAAAAATGAAACAAGAGCCCTCACATTTTTTTAATTTTGAGGGCTTCTACAGCTGGTCCTTTAGAGATAAATTAAAAAGTGTTATAGTAGGAAAGTTACCCAGTTCAAGCACTATAAAATGCTGGAGAGTCGGATTTTTAAACGATGACCATGACATTAATGGCTAGCGAAAACCAGTAAGACCAAGTACTGCTACAACAGGTAGGAATATTTTTAAAGTGAGGAAGATTTTGGACAAGGACAAAATAGTGAGCTTAGACGAAATAGTACAAAATGTAGCCATTAGTGAGGGGTTTGTGTCTTACATACTACATAATGTGTTGCGGCTGTCCCTTCGTTGTGATAGGTGGATAATTCCTGTCATGACTCATTCAATGAACTAAAAACGTAAAGCGACATTTTGCTAAAAATATGTTGCTCTGCTGTAGGGACAGTGATTTTTTTCTAATCAGTTTAGTGATTGTAGATGAGACATACATCTATCCTTGTGATGCTCCACCAATGCACATGACATCACAATTGCTCCTTCGCTGTAGGGAGGTACCGACAAAATCAATGCAAAAAAATCAAGTGAAAACACCATTTTCTGGCATTTTGGCTTCTGCTGTAGAGTTCATTCAGAAAAGCATTAATGTCCTGGTTATTATATGGAACATATTTTTGAGGGTGTGATGTAGTAATATGGAAAAGTAGGCAAAATTCCATTCATGTGTGCAAAAGTTATTAACAATACAAATTGGCCAGTTATTTATTGAGACTACTACGTATCATTAATGAAAATGAATTTTAGTTGTAGTGTGACCGAAAACATTTTCTGAAGCAAATTGAAAGTCTTAAAGCAATATAAATCGTTTGTAGTGCGTTCAACAAAAACTAGAGCAAGGTAAAAACAAAACGATAATTCACTAATTAAGATAAACGGGTAACTAAAATGCATTTCGAAGTCAAAAAATTGTACAAATATAATATTGTCAAGCTGTTTCAACTTTTTCTTTCAATAATTCTTATGTTCCCTAGTAATGAAAGTTCTGCTCAAATGCTGGATTGTCCATTACGAAACGTATTTATTAAGATATCCAATTTAATAGGTACATGTACAGTTGAATTTGAAATAAATCATGTTATAAAGGAAGAATCCGTAAGTAAATATCTTGACGCCAATTTTGACTGCATTCGCCTCTTCAATGACACAGTGTATATTCCGAATTATTTACCGCCACAAAACGTCACCTGTCTTGAATATAAGCAAGAATTCGATTCTATTTATTTCTTTAATATATCTTTACGGCAACGATACACCAAAGCATGTAGATTAAAGGTGGCATTATTCAGATCGATTGAGCAACTGGAAGCAACTGGAAATTCAAATCAAATAACTAAAGGCTTAACCAGACTAGTTTTTCCAGAATATGAATGTTTGAATCAAGAAGATGATTATCGACTAAATGATGTACAAATAATTCCTCCAGACTATTTTTTTCTTCTCATTTCAGCCGAAAGAAAAACAACGCTAGAAAATCTGGAAACAAATAGTTTTCTCACCTTACCACATTCTATAGAGACAGCAAAAGTTATCGTTGCCATGATGTATGCACCCACTTCAGAATTAAAACTTTACAGCGGCTGTCATATATGTTCAAAAGCCCATTTACAGGACACCTTTATCAGATCACAATATTTATATGAGAGAACCGTTGTGTTCAAAGTTATCGCTGAATTTCATAGCTATTCTAAAAGATCATGGACCAACCGTTTTTCAATTACTAAACTCCATAATTTTGGTATAACGGGTCATAGTCTAACTCGCATTCAGGATATACTAGATGGTTGCTACAACCACCGTAATTCGGCAATGCTTAAGCTCAGGCAGCCAAATTTAATGATATATGGGACGTGTTTAAACTGTAAAATATTAGAAAAACTCAACTGTACAACCCAAGACTGTCTAAGTGTCATTAGGAAAATATTACATTTCAGCAAGTCGGATAGTTTAGGCAAAACTTCAGACGAGAAATCCAACATGGTCATCCCCTTCGATGTAGATATTGAAACTGTTGAATTTGTCACAGTACTGGGGACCGAAGAAGCTTCGAGAAAGTTTAAGCTACACCTAAAGGCTCTTTTTCAACCATTCAATGTAATGGTTTGGATTACATTCATAGCCACGTTAATAATCACAATAAGTGTAACGGTTGTTAAATCAGAAGACAAATATATTTCAATCTGGTGGGTGATTTCAGAAATATTAGAGAGGGGCTCAAGTTTTAGGCTTCACATAAACAAACGAAATGCTGCTACTGTTACCATTTGGCTATATATAATGATTATTTTGAGAAACTTATATACGTCTAAAATGTACTCTTTTCTGGCTGTCACACTTGATCCAACTGACATACCAAAAACATTTACAGATCTGCTAAGAATTGAAACCGATATATCCAAGAGAAAAAATCCTGGACAGGTGGTTGTTGAGGAAACAGTTCAGCCACAATTGGACCAATATTGGGACATCCTTGAAAAAACGATGGGACCCGACAAATCGAGGGAAGCATATGTTCAAAATACAAGATTTATTGTAAGATATTTAGATAAGTCAAAAATTCTCGAGAGTTTCTCAAATGAAAACATAACCCTAGAATGCTATACACATCCGGAAGTGATTAAAAGAGACTACTTTAGTGGCGAAAGCTCTAGTGGGGGATGCGATACGTCTTTTCGTATGTCCATAATTTACTCGCAGTCAGAAAGGGGAGACTCAACAAAGTTGCATTGGAGTCTGCCACTTTTAAAAGCATTTGCTAGGCGGAAGCTTCTACCAGGAAACAGGAACGATGCTCCATTTATGAGGCAAACCATTCTGTGGTACTTCAAGCAAGATAGCGTTTATCGAAAAATCATATCAAGAAAAATTGCATATATTACGGAAAGTGGATTGGCCGGTCTATATAAACGTTATATAAATAATATAATGCAGACAAAGGGATTTATAAGGGCCAACATCGAGGGAGGGTTTAACAAATCGTGGAATTTCTTTAGTTTGGCTGCGGATGTTGTAAGTGGAACAAACAGTTACAAGCAATTTTGGGGAGACGAAGACAGTCAAAACTTATGTCCACCTGTGCAATTAATGGATGTTATTGCTTTAGCTTGTGAGTATTTTTCCAGGAAGGAAACCGTTATTTTAATTACGTGATGTATTCAGTAAATTTAATCGAATTTAATTATTAATACAGCTAACGTGTGTAGTTGCACCTTTAAACAGTAATTAGTTTAATCGTATTAATTCAATTTATTTCAATTTTATAGCAGAACAAATACATATAGGTAATGAACAATGTTAATAGTATGTTCTCATTATCTTAATTTAATGTTTCATCTATCTAAGAAGGATACAATCAACTTAACAAGCAAATAAAAATATGGTTTAAAAATATTAGTCTAAAATGTAGGTATTAAAATACTTGATGCTTCTCAAACTAAATGATGAACTAAGATAGATGAGTGTTGTTTGCTAAAGTGATTGCATACCGTCTGACTCGAGTCATTTCTCTCAAAACAAATGAAGGTTAAACTAAATTGATATTAAATATTTTAATTTTGCAGGTTAATACGCATTCAGAGTGTATTGATGTTAAATATTTTATTCGCGTATGAATGCAGTTTATATAAAAATTAAAAAATCGAAATTAATTGGCAAATTTCCTACGTTTTACGTTTATTATTGCCATTGTAGTCATTTCCAAATAACAAAAGTATTCCATTTGAAGCTAAAAAATTTGGACAAATTCCAGCGCTAGAATGAAATTGTGTAAATCATTGGACGACTTAAAAATCAACTGTGAAACCTTTATAGCAACATTGTTCCTTATGGACAGTATTAGCTTCATAAAATCAAACGAATTGTGTTACATATCCAGATTCTTATTTCAACTTACTGGGGACTGTACTATTCAGATAACCAACCCTATTTATACAAGCAGAAGGGATCTAACAGATTCGGCCGTTGTTACAGATTGCATCTATAAATATGCGAGTATAATATTTATGCCTGAGGTGGTACCAAGGTTTAACCAAACCTGCCCGAAATTTAAGGAAGTTTTTAAATTAATCTATTTCAAGATATTTTCGAGTCAACAATACAGTTCTACTTGTCATGTAAGAATTGATTCCATCCGAGATTTTCAAACCCAAGCTAGCCACAAAGGGATTAATTTAACAAGTTCGATCTTTCCTAAGAAGTATTGCTTAGATCAAGACGACACATCGACAACAACAACAGTACTAATACCTCCTCAATATTTTTTGGTTTTGATTCCAAATCGTCGTTACATAACAACCCCAATATATAAAGGGCATCCAGTGTACTTTCAATTGCCCAAATCCCTCCAATCTTCATACGTCCTGGTTGCTATCCTTAGTAATAACAATTCTACCGTTAGGCTACTTAGAGGGTGCCGCAACTGTTGGGAACTGCCCCATGATGAATATTTCGGATCAAAGGTCATATTTCAGAGATCTGTTGTTCTGCGTCCTCTCCGAGAAATCGAATTTAAAACGGTAGATAACTGGAGGGAAATGTGGGCAATTAAGCAGCTCAACCACTTTGGGATAAACAAAGATTCTACCCGTTGCTATGGATATAAAATGATTTATCACGAAATGTGCCTTAAATATACAATATTGAATAGCCTAAATTGCTCTTCTGTAAGTTGTAGAATCCAGGTTGTTCATACATTTGATGTTGACAAGCAACGTAGACTTATTTCAAGTAATGGAAAGGTTTTACATGTTGTAATTCCGTTCACTTTAGAATTTGATGGAATTCGGTTTATAACTATTTTGGGTAAGGACGAAGTGAATGGAAGATTGAGTATGATTGCACTAGTCCGACCTTTTTGTGGTAATATATGGTCACTCTTTCTGGGAACTATAATCTTTGTAATCATAATGCTAATTTTTAGCAATGCAAAATCTCATAAGTTTTTGTCAAAATTTTGGATATTTTGGGTTCTGTCAGAAATATTAGAGGAAGGCGTCAGCATTACGAAATTAAGAAATTACAAAAACATCTTTTTAATTGGTGCGTGGTTGTATGGAATGATTTTAATGCGAAACTTTTACACATCTTCAATGTACTCATTTCTCACTGCCAACCCAGCACCTTCAGACTTACCTAGGAAGTTTAGCGACCTACTCACAAATTCAACGAGGTCAACTAGAAGGATTAATACTGGTAGCATCATTGCCGAATACAGCTTGCTTCATCCATTAAGAAGTTTCTGGGAGCAGCTACATAAAAATGAAGTAGGTTCTTCAAACTTGATAGCAGGAATGCAGAATTTACAGGCGAAGATGAAATTCATTCGTTTTGTTATGAATAATACTGATTTTGTTGAACTGTACTATCTCTCAACAAGGAAAAGACATATACTTTGTGCGACAGAAGACAAAGCAAGGTTCATGTATAATGAGTATTTCTGGAATAATACAGAAATTAATTGTGACACTAGTACTAGAATGACCATAATGCATTTTCAAGTTGGATTTCAGTCCCTTGAAGATTTTCGTTTGAAAATACTACTTCTAAAAACTCTGGCCAAACGAAAAATTGTCTATCCTTTTGCAAGTGAACCAAACTATATGGTAGAACCTCGGCTGTGGTATTTTACTGATCGCTACTTTTACCTCGAAATGGTCACAATGAAATTTGGAAATTTGATTGAAAGTGGACTGTCATTATTGTACACGCGACAACATGAAACTATTCTTCACTTAAGGCAATTTAATAATACAAATAACAGATAGAAATGATACGATTACCTGGAATAAATTTACACTAGCAACCCACATTGCCAAATCTGGGACAAGCACTTTTGTAAATGACGACATGGAGAATTATACTGTTCGTTTTAAGGATATATTTGTGGTCATAATATTCTTTTTGATATTGAGTTTTATAACGTTTATAGTGTTTATATGCGAAGTTACATCGCATACTTATGTTATGCATATTCTCATGACCCCTTGTAAATATGTTCACGCCTCAGATTTTATTTAAACCAATTAAAAGGATGCAATTGCAGGACTATATAAATCTATTTATTTAATTAAAGCAATAAATATGTTGTCCAATCAGTGCTTTTATAATGAAATGCTTATTATATGTTATACCATGCAATTAATAAAGTTTTTAGTAATACCTACTTGAGTGTTCAAATTTAATAAATTGTATTTACTATCAAAACAACCATTGCGTCAATTATTATAATGCACATTCTCATGACCCCCTGTAAATATGTTCACGGCTCAGATTTTATTTAAACCAATTAAAAGGATGCAATTGCAGGACTATATAAATCTATTTAATCAAAGCAATAAACATGTTGTCCAATCAGTGCTTTTATAATGAAATGCTTATTATATGTTATACCATGCAATTAATAAACTTTTTAGTAATATCTACTTGAGTGTTCAAATTTAATAAATTGTATTTACTATCAAAACAACCATTGCGTCAATTATTATAATTATTATTGAAAATCTTGAAAATACATAATAAAATAAACTAATAACATCTGGGACTAACGCTTTATAGATTTAGTTCTTTTGTAATCACCTGAGAAACATTGTATTCAAGAACCACTTACAATGTTTTCACACTTTAGCTATAAGTGTTCTTTCTGGAAGAGTCAATCATTTTATTTTACATTAACGTTTCATGTTTGATAAAATGTTATATTTGTAATGACTAAATGTTTGTTGTTGTTTGTTTCAATTTATGTACGATTATATCGGTTGTAACAGGTCAATACTTAAGCATAAACAAGCAATGTGTATTGTAATATGGCAAAAACTGAGAATTGAAATGAAAACTTGTTATCAAAATTCTAGGTTATTGTCCTATATAATATTTCTACTTTGTCACTCTGCATACACCCTAAACACAATGAACTCCCCGTTATCGAAAGTACTCGCAACTTTGTCCAATATGTTGGGAGAGTGCACAATTCAGTTACATGGACAAAGTTCAAATCTAATCAATCAATCTGTTGTGAATAATGGAATAAGTTACGATTATGGGAAAATATCATCATATACTCTTTTCATACCACCTAACTACCGATCCAATACTGAAGAATGTAAAGCGGTTACTTGGAATTTCCAGTCAAGTTATAAAACAATATATTCCAAACAAAAACACAGTTCTGTTTGCCGCATAATAGTTGCCAGTTTCCAGCTTACAGATTTACACATGAGGGATATTGAGTTATCTAGAGATTTAACTGAATATGCCTTATCAGGAAATAATTGCTTGGATCGAGGTTCATCAGAATCTTCTTATCAAATTACCTCGCCAGAATATTTCTTGATGGTTTTTTCTGTTTCAAATCTTTCCAAATATCTCTTTCATCAGCAATTACATATAAAATTACCAAAGCTTTTTCAGGCGTCTAAGGTAATTGTAGCTGTTCATTACATCAATGGTGCTACATTGAGATTAGATCTGTACAGAGGCTGTCATTTATGTGGAAAATCAAATTTAATAAATCCAAACGAGCACATTGATGAACTTGAAGATATAATTATAAGAACGGTAACCCTCAAGAATGTTTCAGACCTTTCAGTTTATGACAAAAGAAGCTGGAACAAATTATGGCTGAATAATAAGTTAAACAATTTTGGATTGCGGCTGACAGGCAATGACCGCACTGCAAAACGAATAGATAACAATTTGGGTCATTGTTATTGGTTACAATGGGAGTTGATAATTCAACGAATTATGTATCCAGACAATGAATACTGTTTCAGATTCATAATACTAAAATCTTTGAACTGTACCAGTGCCATATGCACAACTTATGTGACGGATCAATTATTTACAAGCCCGGTAGTAAACACTGGTGTCCTAGATAAATCATTCTATGGAATTCCCCTCCCATTCTCAGCTACTTTCGATGGGGTAGTATTTGCTACCATATTAGGCAGTGATGTAGGGAACACTAAAGTGAAGCTCAACGCAAATGCTTTCCTTCAACCTTTCCCGCTATCAGTTTGGCTTTTGTTTGTATTTTCTATTCTTATGACAGGTCTAACAATAACAGT
>JAHZMV010000575.1:0-19046 GCA_027743765.1 Coecobrya sp. COE2
AAGGATTCTTTGGTTTTTTGGTTTACACACAACAAACACAACTGAGTCCTCTGCTCTGAGCGAAGTTCACCTGTTTTTTTAAATGTTGATTAAATATCTGGGTGATTGATAACAACTCAAGTTAAATGGAGTTCCGATTTTAAATTAAATGAGTATTGTTTGTTGTCTTGCTTTTAAATCTGATTGTTCATTAACTATAAAAAAGATTTTGTTCTTTGTGCTGCTTAAAAAAGTCAATTTTTAAGTTTTGTTTGGAAAAACAGGTGAAGTGACAAATGTAATTAATTTTGTGAGTAAAGGGCGAGTTCTTTTGTGTCTTATCGGTCAAGTGGTGGAAAGCCGACTTATGAATCAAGATGTCAAATTCACAGCATGGGGTAAGGTCTAGTTTATAGTTTAAATGGGTTTTAATTATGACGTGTAGAAGGTGATGATGATGATATGATGGGTATCAGGAATTAAGTGCTGTTTTAATTTATTTAATTGACAGCGTCGGTCCTCTTTCAAAAATCCTCAAGTTCAGGAAGAGTTGCGGAATCTGGTGCCGCAGGATGTTTTCAGGGGGAGCTATTCCGAATACAATCTAAATAGCATGACGAGGCTTAGTGGAAACAGTTTGAGGGGATCACTTCCAAAGGGAAGGGGGAGTGGGATTCCTACTCCATCATTAAGGAAAATTGCTGTTCAAAATTCGTCAGTTACAAGGAGTGTGAGTAGTATGGCATCTTCCCAGACGCGCGCACGTGTTACCTCAAGTACTAGCAACAGCAACAGCCGTCCGCCCAGAAGTGTGTCAGTTCCTCGATCAACTTCGGTTTCCGGTAAAATGGGTTCAGAGAGGTCACAGAATCTTGTCAGGTATATAGTGATACTCACGATACCACACGCCTTATAATTGATGTGGAATTCCAAAAGCTTGTCTTATCATCTGTGACTTTACTTGTACTAGAGCTGCGAGGAATATGTCATTAAACACCACTCGGAGGAAATCCAAGTCGTATGAATCACTGTCGGTATTACAAACACCTGCTTTTACTCCAGGAAGAAGGTAAATTGTTTTGAATCCCTTATGCTTGCAGTTTGCTTATTACTGATTTACTGATGGGTCGGGTGAAAATGAAAAGAATTATAATAATTAATGATTTTATTTGTTTCAGCCGCTCCAAATCTCCAGGAACTATGAGTACTAGGCGCCGTGGAGTTCATAATGAAATCAGCGACTCAGGAAAAAGTATAACTATAACAAAAGAGAAGAAAGTACTTGGAGAAATGGCCAGATATGTGTTTGAGTTTCTGGAACATCATGATTGCCAAGCCAGGCCTGCCGATTGGAAAGACTTAGTTAATCCTGTTAAAATACCCGTTGCAAAGTTTATGGGAATGGTTAAGGTTGGTGTTCAATAATTTCGTAAATTGTACTCCAAACGAATGTATGATTAATTAATAATCTTTTAAAAATTATATTTTTTATTCCAGTTTTTAGCATCACATTTTGTTGGAGATACCTATTTTTCCAAAACCGATAGAGCGGATGATGACGCGGAGAAGATAATTGAGTTATTTAAAATACTTAAGTATCCCGGTTCGCTTCCAAAGTCGCACTTGAAAACGCCAACTGTACAACATGCATGGCCTGGTTGTTTCACATTCCTTGCTTGGCTATGCACCAGAACCCAAGCCGCCCTCAATCCTCCATCTGAAAGAAGCAATATCTGCGAACTTGTAAATAATGGACTACAAGAGTTTGCGTTTGAGAGTTACTTAACTTTGTTTCCACTGCACTTTCGAAATGAGCTCGATCCAGATCATATTGGTAATAAAATTGTTTTTTTTACTTATACTTAATTTATTTTGTTGTATAATACTTGTTAATTCGCCTTATTTACATTACATTTTTAGATGTTGAGATGAAAAATTTTAGTTCGAGAGTTCGTAAGTGAAATGTTTATCTGAAATTCATGACTTGTATGCCAAAATGTAGAGTTTTACATACATATACATAAATAATTAATGTATATATTGCTCAGGAGAGTCTCATGCCACTGAACTTTCAAAAACGAAGGAAGAGCTGATTGAGGAAAGAACGGAGAGACAGGCCGAATTGGATAGTCTCAATAATGAGGTGGATCCATCCAAGGTGTGAATTTTTAAGGTTAATTGCGAGTATTTACGTTGCACAAATGTAGCATTATTCATTAAACATGTTATATTTAAATATTCAAAGGACATCAAAGCGCGATTATTGGCTGAGAATGAAGTACTTGCCTCGCTTCAAGGGAAGATTCGGGAAGCCGAAAATTTATGCAAGAAGTATTCCAACTGTACTCACTTAAAGCTACAAAATGAAAGAATTCGTAAGTAACACATATTTTGGGTTAGTTAACACAGTTAAATATGGTAGTTTTTTATCTTATAAGCAATGTTATTTTTCCCTTTTTAGAGATGGAAATCCACGCGAAAACGACAGAATTGGAACGGATTAAACAACAGATCAAAAATCAGCCTTTAAGTAAACAGGAAGCTTCCGCCATGCAAAATGAAACCGCAGCTTTAATGAACCAACTAGAAACTATCCGCCACGTAAACACCAATCTCCAAAAGGAATCCGAAGCTAGATTTATAAAGTTCCAAGCCTGCCAGAAAGAGGTTTGTTAAGACTAAAGATTTTTATAGATAAATCCTCAATATGCATACAAATCAGAAGTTTGTATAAAGTTAATTGCATTACGAATTTTAAATCTTGTTCTGCCTTCCAGTTTTACGAATTATGTAAGAAGTTTAGTGTCGTTGAAAGTTATAACGAAAACCTGCGATTTCTGAAATTGGATGAATATTCAATTGCACCCAACCCTTTTGCACCGAAAGAGCTTGAGGATTGGATGAAGGTGAGTTTTAAATAATACTGTGTTAGTTTGATAATATTTTGTAATAAACTAAAGCAATGATTTAAATTTAAATGTAGGTTGTTGCGAAAGCTCTACGAAGATCACAGGCAAGGGTGAACGAGATGGTGAACCAAGTCTCAATAAGTTCACAGCAAAAGCACATGGAAAATCAAGATTTCGTCAGGCAAATGAAAAACTTAACGAATGAGATTGAGCAGGCCAAATTGAAAATTCAGATGGCACAAAAATTTAAAGAGTCGAATATACGGGAATATGAACAAAGGTATAATGTGGCGCAAAACCAGTTGGAAGAGATAAATTCCCAACTACGCCAGGAAGAAGAAATTTTGAACAAAGCTCTAGCAGGAAAGGAATCTATGATTGAAGAATTGAATTCCTGGAAGAAGAGGTACGTAGTTTTCTCATAGAATGTTTAAAATAATCTGTAATTAGATTTTACGTTAATTAGTAATTAATCACGCATACCAATCAATGATAACAAAATAACAACGGTATTACCTTTTAGGTTGGAAGAGGAACAAAACAGGGCCAAAGAATGGAGAGAAAAATTTGATGAAGCATTTTCAAGTTACTTGCTCTATGTTAAAGAAACGGAAGAAATAGTTTTTGTAAGTTGCATATTTTATTTTCTTTATCAACATAATTGCAACTATCAATTATATTAAAGTTACGCGTTAAACTACTTTCATGAATGATTATACCCTTCTTTTTAGAAATCTGTCACAGATGCTGCTCAAGCTCAGCAGAATTTTTATCAAACCAACTTCGGGATTAACATTTTTGAAGGTCTCAATTTTGGCTCAAAGGAAAAGAAATAAAATTAATATTTTACCAAATCAAATAGATTAAGATAGTAGTTAATTTTTTAAAATATTTATATTTGTGGTACTTTCGCTAAATAAAATGTGTAAAAAATATATTTTTCGCTAATCGATTGATCATCTTTATATATATTGAAGGCTTTTGTAATATTAATGTAAATAAGTAGCGTTTTGTCATTAATATTTGTAATTTTACTTGTGCTTTCTCGGTAATCTCATTATCTGGTTTAAATAAATTAAATTAAATTCGTTTTGTAGCATACGTTCAATTACATAGTTCATTTATAAAATCTTTCATTCCCCATAACCTACATCGTAATACGCATTCAGAATACCTGGATATTAGTTTCCAAAAGCCTATTAAATAGATTTCATTTCACTGATGCTCTCTTGTACATTATTTTACCAGCAACAAATCAAACATCATAAATATGCTAGTAAAATAATTTGCTTATGGCGAGGTTACATTATTACATGCATGGCATATTACATACATCCTCATTATGAACGGTTTTTTTACTTAGGGCAAATATTTATTTAAAAATTTAGTTTTTTAAATGATCCTAACAAAGGCAGCAGCATCTAATTCAAGATAGCTATGTTCGTAATGCTTTCCTTCCACCAAAAATGTCATCCTACGGGAATTTCCGAATGTACCCGGATTTGCACAATTCGGATACATGTTACCATCGCACCATGTGTGAGACAATATGTTAAAAAGTTAACCAACACCAAATTGATGTTCAGTAAATAGATGTTAGTAATAATAACCCATTTTGCACATAAAAACACTTTTGTGTTAAACAATCTAGCTAAAATGTTTAAATCGGTGAAATGCATTTCATCCTATTATGAAAAATCAAACAATGGCCATAGTATTCCATTCTAACATTCAATCAGTTTCCTAGTTACAAAAATGATACATACTTTGAATGTACTGAAAACTGCTTTGAGGTGAAAGAATATTTACTTTGCAGTTTATTGCCGTGACGTGTGGAGTATGACTTACATGGCAAATCCGAGTTCCAAGTTATATCATTCCAGGAAACAGAGCGTTGATATGCTGATATTTCCTACGCTCTTTACTGGCCGTCAGTTATCGAGCATGTGGTGGGATCGGGATCCATGTAGTAGTTGAATGATCCATCTATTCCGTTACAATAACTAACGTGGAGTTGAAGTATTATTGTGTTATTGTGCATCACCAGAATTCGGTAGTATTATAAAATATTACAATACTTGATAAATTTGTTTCTTAATGATATTATATACGCACATAATTTTTGCATACGTACTCTGTTATCTACGGTAAACAATAGAAAGCTACAATTTTTGTGACACAGCAGCAGACGTAATCGGTATACTATAATAATAATGTTAATGTTATCTCGATAGCTGACCCCGTAATTTGTAATACAAGCTTATCTCTTGCCTTTCAAAATAAATGTCCAAATGTCATTTCTGAAATATGTATAATCAAAAGTTTTCCACAGTTGTCACGATATACTCATATTTGCTTCTATAAAGAACTAATGACTTTTTTTCGGTTCCACGTAACCGCAGCTTAATAACGGGGAACTCATTTCAGGCTTAGTATTAAAGTATTTCTATATAGCAGGTAATTTGCTATGCATATATCGTTCTGAATTATATGCAATAATTCTGTTTGACTTTTTCCACATTTGCTGTCATATCTCAATTGACAATCACTCATATATGGTCGGCGTTCGTTTAGACTACTTCACTTACCTCAATTGTTATATGTAATTTTTATAGATTTTTAAGAAACGCCAGTCATCATAATTTGTCTTCAGAGACCTGGAAAAGAAACCAATCATGCCCAAAGTGTTCGTTACCGGTGGAGCCGGTTATGTGGGGTCAATTTGTGCTATTGAACTGCTAAACAGCGGTTACAATGTGGTTGTGGTGGATAACATGGTGAATGCCGTTATGGGTAGGTATAAAATCAATTTGACATCCTAGAAATTAGTTTACATATATTTTTCATATACCACCAGTTTTCTTAACTATATTATGCATTTTACTTTGTTGTGTTCCTTGGCTTTGGCACAAAAATAGGCCAGCGAAAGAAGCCTGTGAGTTTGGAACGAGCTGAAAAACTGGCAGGAAAAGAGATAGAATTCTACGAAGTGGATTTGCTAAATGAAGCACAACTGAAACAAGTGTTCCAATCAACTGGACCATTTGAATGTGTGATTCATTGTGCGGCCTTGAAAGCTGTTGGAGAGTCCTGCAAAGTTCCGTTGAAATATTACAACAATAACATAAGTGGCAGTATTAATTTACTCAATGTATGCACTTTTTATATTTGTATGCGAACTCATAATATTCATCGCCAGGAAGTAGACATGTAGATAACGATGTTATTCTAATTTTAGGTCATGGCCGAATCTGGGTGCAAGCGAATAGTGTTTTCTTCATCTGCAACAGTTTACGGAGATCCTCAGACTCTTCCCGTTACTGAAGAACATCCAACAGGAAATTGTACAAATCCTTACGGGAAAACTAAATATATGATGGAAGAGATGATGCATGACGTCTGTATTTCTGACCCGGTAAATGATACTTACCACGCATTCATTCTTACTTCCATAATTTCATAAATTGCATATGTACATAAGCATCATATTAATTGCTCCCAACTTACTAATACGCAGGAATGGAAAGCTATTATGCTAAGGTACTTTAATCCTGTTGGAGCACATCCTTCCGGTGATATTGGGGAAGATCCAAGTGGTATCCCGAACAATTTAATGCCTTACGTTTCACAAGTGGCAGTGGGTGCTAGACCCAAGTTGAATGTATTTGGGAATGATTACGATACAAAAGATGGGACAGGTAAGAAGCGGACATTTAACTTTAATTGATCATATCAAAATACTTGCATTATTATATTAAGCATAGATTATGAGAAATGGATTGATTTGACTTATAGGTGTTCATTGCTGTGACTTATGCTGATTGCAGCCTTGCAGAAAAGGAGCTTGGTTGGAAAGCGCAAAAGTCTTTGGCTGATATGTGTAAGGGGGAAACAAGATTATGAGCTATAAAATATAATTTTCCACTCTGGGGGAAAGTAAGACAAACTGTAAATTATTAAAATTGCAGGTGCTGACTGTTGGCGATGGCAATCAAAGAACCCAAACGGATTTCGCACATCTTAAAACAAAATTCAAAGTTTTAGGATGTGCTCCCAAATTAATCTTTTATTTAGAAGTTGAAGTCCTTGTCAGCGGCTAGTAACTACTGTGATTATTCGAAACAAAATGTATGTATTCAATATTTGCAAGTGTTCGTAACGTACAAATTGTGTATTTTTCGAAATTGTTGCCAAAATTTTTACATTTTCTTGTAGCATGTTGGTAACTATTTTTACTAATAGACTTGTGATTAAATGTTTTTAGATTAAAATATTGAATAAAAACGTATCGAAAATATTTTACCGTTTGTGATACAAGCAATTTCATGTTTATTTCCATTCAACGCCTGTTAGGCCTGTATTTCCTTTTCTTTACAACAAACAAATCGATTAGTTTCCAGTTACATGACACAATTTGAAGGTTTAAAAATGTATTGACTAACACCTTTTTACAAAACTACAAAACATAACAAAATGCAATCTAGCTTACAGTGAATAGGAAAGTGTAATTAAAGATGATTCCATATAAGATTGCAAATATCGTGTATGGGTTTTTCTTAAAATTTGAGCCTCTGGTAAACTTACCTACTTATCGGAATGACCTAAAACTATTACTGACTAAACGTTACAAAGTCTTGACTAAGAAATAAATTTTACAAATTGTTAGTATGTATTTATGAGAAAACAATGATAGCATTACATTTGAAGCATTGATTAAAATCTCACTTGCTGCGTTACTAATAATAGTAATATGATTGATTATAATTTCCGTTAAAATAATTTCTCGGTTAACACCATTATTACTCATTGATACATAAGCCAGAGTACTAATAAGGCATAATAATAAAAACAATATTTTCAAGTAATTAAAATCTTGCTATATAGCATCAAATATAAAATTAAGAGTATTGTATCAAAAATCGTTGTAAAACATGTACTACTGGCATTTCAGAAACATGAATATATATGCGCTTGATAACTTTTAAAAACAATTGGGATTAGATTAGATAAAGCTCCTAACTTGACTAATTTCAATTACTAATCTTCAGAAATATTATAATAATATACTTTACATCACAGTAATTTTAAAATGACACTTTGTTGTACATTTTCATTAAAAATGGTATACGTTAGTATTCAAACTTGTTACAGAAATTGTTATGATATGAGATCTTGTGCTGGAGTTGTTAACTGGCTTTCGTATATAGTCCCTTATCAAACCAGCAGAATTGATTATTCGTTTATGCATACTTAATTGTATTTGCCCGTTGCACTTCATATAGTGCCTTAATACCGATTTGGCCTTTGTTCTTCTTCTGTCAGAGAGAAAATATTTTACTGTACTGACACTGACTGCACAGTTTATGACTAGACTAGCTAAAATATTGGGCTAAATTACATTTCAGACACAATGACACGAATATTATGCACACATTTACAGCTTGTCTTGACCCGACCATGGATCATCTAATGGTACGTTTTCAAATGGGGGCGATATGGCACTGTTTCCCCGTGCAGTAGCATCAGTTCCTTCTTTACTAACGTCAACTCTGTTAATCCCACTTCCGGTTTCATATATGGAGCTTAAGAAGAGCATGTAATCGTAAATAATTTTCAAGCCCAGAACTCGCACCGCTCCGTGCAGTACAAGATTGACAATCACCGTTTTTAAAGTGAGCCCATGGACTCCGACCAGAAAGAGTGTTAAAAATAAGGCCAACTGCACGATTTCCAGGAGCCACCAAATCCAAGTTTTTTGAAGTTCACGCTGTAATAGACATAATAACTTATTTATAGTAATCATCACAATCACTCATGACTCATGATATGGGTAAAGCCAAACTTGATTGATTTATACCTTATGGACGGCTATGAGTAAAATAAATCCGAGGACCACTGGCGGTATTAAGAAACCTGAAAGGTTTACACAATAAGCTTTTATCTTATTTCCTCAGGGAACGCGTGAAGTAAAACACTCCAGCGCAAGTGTTTTAGATAAATCTAACTGTAAGTACTTGGAGTACAGTTTGAATAGAAACACTTCAGTTGAAAGTTTCAACAAGTGTACTTATAGCCCCGAGGAGTACTTACCTACAAAGATTAAAACGTAACGCCAAATTGCAAATCCCAAAAATCCAGCCACATCGTACCAAAAGGTAATCACTTGATACACGCCCAGCAACTGAAAATATACATGTATTTTGCTAAAATGTTCAATAGATTTTCATTTAAAAACATTCTCAAAGGAAAGGTTAAATACCAAATAAAGGTAGGAATATCCTTTTGCAAGGAACTCTGGATGTTTTAGCCAGTCGGGTAAACGAAATGGCAACTTCGGACACTTCGGTAAAGGCATGACTTTTCCAGATTAGAGAAGACACAATTGTGATTTTGATCAAAAAGATGATATGTTTGCATTGATAACTGCAGTCTCCTTTCACTTCATTTTGTTAACGTTCATGCCAAATCTTCCCTTGTGGTAGAAAAAGTCACTAGATGTGAATGAGAACGAAATGTTCGTTCGGACGTATACAATGAAAGTATGATGGTTGAAATTCCAGCGTATTCATGAAGGTCAGATTAAGTAATCATTAATTTGTTGCTGATTTTTTTGGTAGAAAACATAACTTTTCCTTTCGTTTGAGAAAAATAGCAAGTATATTTCTCACACACGTGAGTGAGAGGATACACTACACTGTATAAATTGCATTGCACACGATTAGCAGCAGTTTTTGTTGCATGTGCACTTTTCATAGCGTGTATAGTAGACTATCGAATTTACAGGATAACTAAACATTTAGTCAATTTTTAGCATTCATCACGTTACAATCAAAATGTAACGAAGGAGTCACCCCAAATTCCTTCCACTCACGGTCACGATCACAGTAGGGATGGGTATGAAGTATCATTAAATGGAGTGGAGAATCATGACACCAATTTCAGCTTATCCCAAATCCCATTTATATATACCTTATTACATTAGTATTTTAATGCGCCAGACTGACTGGTTACTGGTCAACAAATTCTTTAAATTGAATTTGTAAGTTGAAGCTTGTATTGTGATATAACGTGCTATGTGTGACGTGACATTTGCGAGCTTACATAACGATGACTAATAATCTATTAGGGGAAATAGGTACAAGTAAATAAACTTTTTTATGTATGCTTCTGCGTGCAAAATTTTGCTCAGTGCGTATTTGCTTAGCTTTTGACTTAATTAATGGCACATTTTCTGACTAATTTAAGGGTGGTGACAACTGCAAGACGAATAACACTGTACCACCCCCAACCAGCTGAAACTCTTCTGTGATGAACACATACTTTGCAATCTTCCAATCTTCAATGCAAACAAAATCATTGCATGGATACATCTCCACTACGCACGGATAAAAATAGCGTGAGCGTAGATATATTCCGTTCCCAACTTTCTATAAAATAAACAAAAAATCCAATAATAAAAACATTGTATTCCGCATCGGTTTGCATGGTTTGTCCACAACACGTTTGTCTGTACGAACTTCTCCACAGTTCATTGCCCACGCACGCTTCATATTCCACATTCCACCATCATTCCATTTCCACTCAATTTTGTATGCAGATTCATGAAATTTTCTGACTATAATATTGCCAGAATATATCGTAAGCTTGTCACGTTACTTGTGCCGAAATATTTTGCGCTGTATGTTCCACTAATGAAGTATTTTTCAATGAAGTATTCATAATGTTCAGAATGACGGTATGTTACATATAAACCTCTTAGATATGCGGTTATTTTGTATCTGATCTACCGATATATTGACACTTAAGAAATACATTTATGAATTTACTTTGGAAAGCAAGGAGATTCTCCAATTCCAATGTGCATTCGTATTCTATAAAACATAACTATTATATTTTATTCATTTCCATTTTGACAAAACGATAATTAAATTAGGGAAGATAGATTAATGGAGAAATTATTTCAAATTCATTGCTTTTTTATAGTCTGCCAACTCCACTCCTTCCCAATGCCCTGGCGCTTCACCCAAACCTTTTTTGAATAATTTGAATATGTCATCGTACAGCAATTGATCTTCTGCAGAGTATGGTTTGGTAACGACATCAAGGTTTTCATACAGAATTTCTTTTGTAGGCATACTGACTAACGTGGAAGCAATCTTTTTGTTTCGTGGACGCAATCCAAACCCAAGGGCAGCTCGTTCTATAGGGACTCTCCTGGACTGCGTTAATTTAGTTGCCTCTGCCGCTAACGATTTAACCGCTGGAGAAGATGGATGCCATGCTGGTGGACCGCGACTTGTGAAAAGACCCATTGATACTGGAGAGGCATTTATGACGCCAACATTCTTTGCCTATTTTAAATAAAGTGACAGTTAGAAACGGTTTGAAATATTTTAGGGAATTAATTACATGAATTCTAGGTGCACACACGTAGTGATCCTAGCAGTCTGCAGTAATATTTACTTTGTTTTCTGGAAATCATATGTAAACTCAAAATGAAAATATCTCATTGTTCCCCTTATTTCAAGCTGTTTCACTAATATGCATAAATGGCATAATTGACTCGACTTTTAGGGCCACTCTGTCATGCAAAAGGACTTGCAAGTTATTAATTATTATAAGTTCAAGTATGAAGAAAAGTACCTCAAAATAAGGCATGTAGGATTCCAGCGAGACATCATTAAAATTATATCGTGAATATGATAGAACGGAATCAATTTTGATGGGAGACTTTTCAATCAAGTTTTTCATTGATTCTAAGCAATAACTTGTGACTCCAATAAATTTTGCTTTGCCAGCTTTCACAATTGATTCTAGTGCTGGTAAAGTTTCTTTCAAAAGAATATCCTGGTCCAAGCAAAACTCAATATCGTGGATCTATATCAAAAGAAGTAAGAAGAACAAGAAGACATGTAAAACTTCGTTGAAAAAATGAAAACGACATGTACCAAAGTTCTTTTACATTGTACATTCTTTAAGTACCGTACCTGGATAATGTCAACGTAGGGTACACCAAGTTGGCTAAGGCTGGTTTCCACACTTTTGAGTACCCTGGAGGCACTGAAATCAAATCGGTTCTCCCATCCAGGAGTAAAATATCTTCCTGCCTTGGTCGAAATGTAAAAAGCATTTCTAGGAACATCTTTAAGAGCTTCGCCAATAATTTGCTCTGATGGTCCATACCAGGGCCCTGTCTCAATGTAATTTACCCCTGATTTAAGGGCTAGCTGAATTGCTTCAATGCTTTCTGCGCGACTGGCATTGTCACTGATGGGCATAAAATAAACCATACAAAAATCATTATCATAGAAAATTCATCTGTTTGCGGTGACATTGCATTTTGGTAATGAATTTATAACCTGTAAAAATTAGCTAAAGCACTTCCACCGTAAGATAATAAAGACAAAGGCATTCCGGTGTTTCCCAACATTCGATATGGCATTCTATAAACCCATGGCATATCACTATGCGTGTCATGGAAGGATGCATCAAAGGTTGGTGGAACAAATGGCCCTCCTCCTCCTTGCTGCATGACATATTCTTCTGTCATAATTTATTTTTTGAGTTTTGAACTGTACGTAACTACTTGTGCTTATGGTCCGTACACACAGTCACACAGTCAAAATCCTTGAATATTATAATGTGCTTGGAAAAACATAAACATAAATGTACAAATATTAAAGTATTACCCATTTATGAATTCTACAAGCACATTTTAATTAGATTTTCTTGTGTAATCCTTCTTTTTTTACCTGCAAACTGCTCCACTGAATGGATTGTAATGGCAAGGTCAACTGCTAATTATTCTCACAAAAATATGCAAATAGCAACGACATTAAAGTGTCACCTTTTTATATCGATTTAATGGTATTAATTTTTGTGATTAAATCAGAGAATACACGCAAAAAAGATCCTGCGCTCACCATTCACTATTGCTGAAGTTACAAAAGAATCATAGATAACACCTCTGTATATTATATTATGTTATGTGCTACACATTTTAATATTAATATTAATGTGCAGACATTATCCTTATCCTTATTGCTTGGAGCACTATAGACAGGACGATAACATTAAAATTTTAAATTGTCTTGCTTTGGTGAATGTATTGTCAAGTAAAAAACGTGGTTCATAGGGTGCTTAAAAATGTGCTTAATTATAACATGTATAAAGAATTGTGTGAGCATGTCGTGTGTACTATAGTATGTACATGAGCACATTTATTCACCTGTGCAACATGAAGCTTTCCATGCACAAAGTTAATATTTATATGCATATCATATCAGGTTATGGCAATTTAATGAGAGCTGTATTGATTAGGTACTCTAATAAAAACAAGATGTTATTGACTGATGAAAATCCTCATCTGATGTTATGTCCTTTGCTCAAGTAGGGAGTAAAAGTAAAATCAGATTCTGTCTTACTGTAAAATATGTAATCCATACCTATTCCAATTATTCAAATTGGTCTGCTACTTCTTATATTTTCATTGTCACTTATTATTGTAATAATTTTCATTGTCAATTCCATCTGAAATTGCATTTTATTAAATGAAGGCTGGCATTATGAAGTGTGAATTAGCTTTTTGCTTGTTAGTCGATTTTGCTGCACATCATAATTTTACGCTAGAGTATTGCATTATCATATTATAAGCTAATAAAAATTTGTCCATAGGATCTTGTATGTGTTTTATCTGCTAGAAGATGACAATGATGCAGCTATAAAATATAAACCCTTGGAAGTATATTTTAATTTTTGTAATTAGCACTCCCATGAGTGAGATTAAATATAATACCTACATGTCTGTGTGTGTGCATAAGCATGTAGGTAAAATAAACAAAAATTGGCAGATAGTAAACAATTTTATGGTACAGTTTTGCATTATCATTCTGGGAATAAAATTATTTTAACGAGAGCTCATTGCTAAAAAAATGTAAAATACATAATGCAATTATAGCATCCTCATGATGCAGGTAACCGTAACTTGACTATCTTGCAAGCATCTTTGCTTTCTTCTTTTCCATTATTGCATTACATTAAAACTAATTTTTGAACAATTATGCCATATGGGAATGTCGTAGTATCTAATCACAGGAATTATATTCTGATACCGTCTTCCCTTGACCGAAAGGAAGATAAGATTGATTTTAGCTATTGTTCTTACTTTTCTGTGTGTTCGATCTATACGTATGGATACCTTAAGAAATGATGAATGTGCATCGGTGAGGTAAATATTATCAATAATTATTTCCACTGATAAGCGTAAACGAGAAATAAACCAAGAAGCTTTCTCACTCTTGTAGAAATACAAATTCAATTAAGTTGATGTAGCTTAAAAATTATATGCGGTGAAGCAGACAAGACCACCTACGCAGGCATTTTAAAAGTATGTATTTCCTAGCTTAGTATACCAAAGCGATAATTGTTTTAATTTAAAGTAGAACTTCACAGCACATGTCATAAAAATTACACATGCATATTATACGTTCTCGTAGACTTATATAAAAAGATTTGACAGCCACCCAGGTACGATACCTTCCGGATTAAACAATTTCACAAGTTGGTTTTTGTGACCTAAACTTTCAGTAATTATTTAATGCTTGACAAACAGGAATATCATAGAAATATATTTACACCTACATACATTTATGTTGATTTTATTTTGTGAATTTTAAATGAGCCTTATAACTTATAAGGGATAATCCTGGACGGTAATATTTAGAGCCAATATGTGTATAAGTTTTATTGTTATCTTCTGTTTTTTTAAGTACTGCACTTTTTGTGTGCTTAGAAAATGTGGCCGACAATATTCTCTCCTAATGCAATATTTATCTTGATCATAATTTTAATAGATTTGTCATATATTTTACTCCACGTATAAGAATGCATAAGTGGGTAAATGTGTACTAAAAAGATTTATGAATGGGAAGCGGCCGAACACTTGACTAATTTATTATTTCAGACGAACTCTAATATTCAACATTTCATATGGGAAATTGTAATACCAGAAACAATACGAGGAAATCACATTTTTGAATGTGTAAAAGTAGATGGATATTCTCATAATGTCAGTTTGTAAGTTTTTTGGGGTCATAGACACAAACTACTTACATATGTACCAACTGACTTGATGTCTCATTCATACAAATATGCACAGCAGTTAGCAGTATTTAACCCAATTCGATGTGCACTTCGATCAATAACCAATGCACTCATTTTTTGTTAAGTATTGTTTTAATTTAATATGTTTGATGTGGCCAAAAATACATGGAGATTCAATATTATGACTATAATAATATTTCTCATAATGTGTATCATTTCTCCAATGAATTAATTTCATTCAGATTCTTTTTTGCAATACAAAGTCAACTACATACAACATCTCATTGTATTACTCATTGTCACATTCCCTTACATTTTTTGAGCTACTGATACACATAAATATCTAATTACTGCTCAGTGTATTGCTACATGTGAAGTGCGATAACTTTGCAAGGTTAAGTCCACATACCTTCACTTTTAACTAGCATTACAGTACACTGTTGACTGTGCAGTCTACGGAACAACACAGTCGTTTATGTAACAGTGCACTTTCATTCCCACAATTAATCATGTATTTGGGATTTGCAAAGCGTCGTGAATAGTGAATGACATTTTTTTCTTTTACTCCAAATGTCATAAGTTGACAACAATGACTCATGAATCTGACACCCTGAGAATTGAGAAGAAACAAAATATTCTCCCTGGACTCCTGGTTTCAATTACCTAGCAGTCAGGTTTTACTCCTGACTTTACTGCAAGTTTAAATGGAAAATATATAGACTTGCATTGTTTTTAAATCGCGCATAGAGATTTGTTTAGCCCTCAGACCAGAAAACAACCCTTATGCATCCATGTTAAATTGTTCTTCCATGGGATTATGTTAAGTAGGTATACATTTCTAAATTGTTCTGATCGTATCAAAGATTATATTTCACATTACTACATTCCATTGTGTACTACTAGCGCATGGATCCTTGAAATTGGAGTATTTACTTTCAACACGATTCACCATTTATAGATGTCAGATTTATGCACGAAGGTAGAAGCAGAAAAATAAAATAATTACAATTTATGTAGTGTGTGATATCGGAAAGATGGCCGATCGCATACTTACATGTAGCTTATAACAAACAATAGAATATTTTTGTTTACCGTAATAAACGGATACATGCAAGGGACTGATGAAAAGGAGCTTTACAATAAACTCAACAAAGATTTCGGTTCAAGGACCGGGGAAAAAGGTTCATGTTGTTCCAGAGTAATTTCTCCAGACTTCAAGTTGCACATTAAAAACAGTTTGTGGACAAATGACCTCTTAGCCTTGAAATAAAAAACATTGGATAGTCATGAAAATGGATGAAATATGAGACAGACAGACAGTAAGGTATCAAGTATAGAACATCATGCAACTACAATTGATTCAACAAATGAAGATGAGGTGGGTTGTAGTAAGTACAAAGTCACAAAAAGTGATAAATGATATTGCTACAGTCCCAACCAAAAACTAACTTGATATTGACAAGACTTTAGCACAATTAACAATGACAACACATATGGTAGAGCGTGAGAAGCTTTGTCGTTATGAATTTATAATGAATGGCAAAAAATGTACATGAGTATGCAAGTACAAGTACACCTATTGTGAGTAATTGGATTCATTCTGGGTAGTTCATAAATATTTTCAACAAACTAAACGTGTTAGTAGGAAGGGTAACCTTTAAGATTTATACAATGTAACACAATGACGAGAAATGATATTTTGCAGTAGGTATGTACTGAGGAATCACCTACAGCACACATCACTGATTGTGTTTATATTTGCATAACACACCTTGCAAGTAAAATAGTATAAACCAAAAGAGGATTTACAAAGACAGTGTGAATTCTGAATGATCTCATTGACGGCTTCAGTTGCTGGTCTGAATGCGTAGCGCACACCACTACGCACCGCGGCGAAATTGTGTGTATGTATATACGTGTCATATAAATTACTATTTTAAAAAGGTGACAGACTATAGGATGTAATCTCAAATTATATCCCCTAAAACCATTTTAAATTTTCGTAACATAAGTAGTAACGATGAAAAAGATACGAAACTGTTTCGTAATTGTCTGCATTGCAGCATTATTTCTTGTTCAAATTAACTCTGTGGAAGGAACGGGTAAGGAAAAACGCAAACGGTTTATAATTGTTTTCGTTAATCAAAGTATATTAATGTAATATAATACATAAAACTGAATGCATGCTATGTAGAAGATGAATACGAAGACGATCACGGCGACAACGTCGTGGAACATCCCGGACCAACATCTCCTTCCGTAGAGATTGAAATCGAGGAAAAGAGGGAGCCCTCTGAGGAAAGTTCGTTAAATTCCTCAGACGACAGTTTAAATGAAGAAGACGTGATTCAAACAACAACATATCCCGTTTTCGACGATGAACCGATATCATCAACCACTGCAAAGGGCACAACGCTGCCCCCAACGTCGACCACACCTGGAGCAACAACAAGTATACCAATACCAAGTACCATTGCAACACAAAGTACAACAACTGAAAGTGAAGGATTAAGTACAACCACAGTAAGTGCTGTTCCGTTTCTGCCCCCGCATCAACGACCTGTACGATCTGACCTTGCATCTATGCCGCCCCCAAGAGGACAAGAAATAAATATTGGGAATTTAACAGTTTATGAAAGCCCAGTGACAAACGACACGTTTGAAGGTGTGATGCTTATTTCTGTGCATGATATATTTGGCTTTCATCCACATGTCAAGTATATATCTGACCGATTGTCAGAGTTTGGACTGAGAACTGTGGTCCCAGACTTTTTTCATGGAAAACCTGTTGCAGTTGAAAACTTTCCTCCTCCAAAGTAAGCAGCGGTACTACATTGCACTTAAAATGGCATTGTGGATAAAATGAAGAGTGAAAATGTTTTTATAAGTCCTTTCATGAAATCATTTGGTGATTTTAGTTTTACAGAAACCGCAAGATATTTGTTCAATAAGGAAGGATTTTGGCTTCCGGTCAAATCAGATCTGCTCAACACGATGAACTATTATAGAAGTGTAGCCAATGTGAGTTCCTTTGGTTTGTATGGATTCTGTTGGGGAGCAAAGATGATTGTATTTGCGAGTTCGGATACAGCAGACTTTAATGGAATCAACGCAATTGGGTTCGTTCATCCGTCAAGAGTGGCCACCCAGGATGCTAATGATATGACTGCACCAGCAATACTCCTACCTAGCAATGCTGAGGCAGATATGGTATCTTAAATCATTTTTTACCTTCAACATTTTATTACATGCTTGAATAATACCCCAAACTTTTCTTTGACTTTTAAGGTTCCTTTCCTTCAAATTCTCCAACAAAAATTTGGAGAGGATAAGTCCGAACATTATAGATACGATGACATGAGACACGGATTTGCAGGGGCAACAAGCGACTTCAGCAATCCTACTGTAAGGAGCAGGGTAGAAGATGTGATAGAAAAACTTGGCAGATACTTTCGCAAGCATTTAGTTTAATTTTATGACTGTTAATGTTAACTTGTCTGACTTTTATAATCGATACTTGTGAAATAATAGTTTTAATAAGTCACACCTGTTAACATTTATAATGTAAATCATGATGACAAAGAATAGGGGCTGTAGCTGTCAGTGACATGTTTTATGAATGTGGTTTATGTTTATACAAAGCTTTGCCTGATCGGTACATATCATTATGTCTAACATTATATTGAGTAAAGTAAATCAATTTCACACAGGTATACGATTCTCTGATTTTCTTGTTTTGTAAGTTTGCCAAAAACGTGTATAAGCGTTACATTATTTCTATTTACCCGTTCGATGACAATGTTTGTGAACTTTTAGGGAGACCCCGAAAGCACATTCACTTCCACCAACTGTGATAAGTAGAGGCAGGATATTTTAATTCCTTATTCCTTTCATTCCATAAGTCGAACATTAAAATAGGTATAAACTAGTATTTTCGTATAGGAGCTACGGTGCGGTCCCTCAGCTTTAACGGTCTACTATTAGCAGAAAATTATCGCACGTTGCTAAACAATTTTCTCGTGGGATACCGCACACGATCTACGGTTTTACAATGAC
>JAHZMV010000576.1:0-12919 GCA_027743765.1 Coecobrya sp. COE2
AGTTACATGATCCATCAATCATGTAACTTTCTAAGCAAGCTTAAACCGCAAAAAACTTACGACCAACAGAAGTGGTCGTAAGTTAATGTCATCAATGGTAAACAGGTGATCCATGTTTATTTTTCAACTTTGAAATGGTACTTTTATAATGTAAAAATTATTGACAGGAAAATTGCTAGATAAAAATAGACTAAATTGGAAAGTAAAACTAAATCGAAACTGGACAACTCTGTTGGTCTGTATGAAAACTTAAGTAAAATCTAACTCGTCTTATTTATTTTTATAGAATGATTGGAATTTTGGTTTAGAATGCAAACTTTTGTTAATTAACTTAACAAATGTTAATTTTGTGGAATAGTTTGGCTAGTAATTTGTAGTGGTCGCCAATTTTAACTATTTATTAAATTATTTGAGCTGCAAAATATTTTAATTGACCATTGTATGAATTTATCCGCTTTACAGCTTCATATTTTAATTGTTGCAAGAATAAACTCAGACTTAAGCTTAATCTTGGCTAATCCGACTTCCGGGATTAAATTAAAAGTTATGCGATCAGGTTCTTAATCGGGATTAAACCTGGTTTAGAGAAAATTAGCTAATCGCAAGATTAGCTTGAAAGTTACATGATTCCCCCCTTAGAGTTTAGCATTTGTGTTGGCTTTAGTTAACAGTTACTCTACAACTTTAACAGACTACAAGAACAAATTATGTGTGTCTTCTGTTTTTGCGATCCCTTATTGTTTAAGTTTTGAAAATAATTAGATGTAGTTTAGGATTATTGTTAAATCAAAAATCAGTTTTCTAACGTTAACTATTTGTGCATTTAAAAAAAATTCCAAAAATATTTTCAGCGTCCAATAGCTAATTCACAAAGTGTATAGTAAGCAGTCGTGCATGGGTTACTGCCAACGTCATCAATGAAGAAAGTTAAACAATTACTAATTGGAGGTGCCTTCCTTAAGTGTAGAAGTGTTCCGTTTAGAGTTTCAGCATTGTGATCCCACGCAAACTGTGAAAGCGTTGTAGCATCTCTTCCAGCAGTCCAAAAATCTAGTTAAAGATATCAGCGCTACTATAGACAACATTACTTGGTAACTCATGATGTAATAATGTATAATTGATCAATGTTTACTAACGATCACTTCCTGTAACATTATGTGCTGTGAGCAAGGCAAGTTGCTCTTCAGTGTTTATTCAGCATTGTGATCCCACGCAAACTGTGAAAGTGTTGTAGCATCTCTTCCAGCAGTCCAAAAATCTAGTTAAAGATATCAGCGCTACTATAGACAACAGTACTTGACAACTCATGATGTAATAATGTATAATTGATCAATGTTTACTAACAATCACTTCCTGTAACATTATGTGCTGTGAGCAAGGCAAGTTGTTCTTCAGTGTTTATACTTGCAAGCCGCATTCCCGCCTCATTGCAAAGCATTTTTGCAGCTGTCCAGCTTCTCTGCATTTTAAATAACCTGTTGACTCTATGTTTAATTATAATACAAATCGCAATGCTTCAAAGGAATTACTTACATTTACTGCTCTGTCAGCAAAATAACTTAATCCGTCAGCTGTTCCCACGTAAACTATACTATCAATGCTGCCTGTTATATATAATTTTTTTAAAAATTAAACCATAATTTTAAAAAGAAAAGGCAGTTGAATTAAATTAAAGTACTTACCATGCTCGGGATTTTTAGCTACGGCAACTAAAAGCAGACTCCCAAAAGTTATCAATAAACCTGTCTTAACCATTTTTTCATTTGGAAGAGTCGTGTAGAAACTACAATTGTTGTATTGCTGAATAGATTCCAAAATGAACTGGTTGCAGTTTCTCTTATTTTAACTCGCTTAAATACCCAGTAAATTTTGCTTTAATCATCAATAGTGATATTGTATAATTTTATCAGTTAGAAATTTTCCACGTAAGAATGCTTTACGACTTACTATATTAAAATTGCCAAACAGAGTCTTAAAATAGTAATCGTCATTGATTCCTGTTAGCAAAGCTTTGACTTAAGCCTAATTTTCCGGAATTGGATCAATACACTATATTCAGTGGCGCAGCCAGGGGGTGGGCTCTGGGGTGGGCTACGTAATACCGGTAATGTTAAGCTAGCCCCTCCCCCAATTAAAATTGCCAAACAGAGTCTTAAAATAATAATCGTCATTGATTCCTGTTAGCAAAGCTTTGACTTAAGCCTAATTTTCCGGAATTGGATCAATACACTATATTGCTATTCAGCAAAGTCTAATGGTTGTGCAAAATTTATGTGCAAAATTGACGCATATGAACTGTCCATCAACTTCAGAGTATCTTAAGGATTATATTGGGGTAACACAAATTGATATGGATTACCGTGTACAGAGTACAAGTAAAGCTGATTTAGTTGGAAAAATGATTCAACAAATTTAAGTGCTGATTGGATTTGAATCTGCTTCTGAACTGTGCGAAACTAGACGGGATTAAATAAGTAAATCTTTATCAAGTGAGCTTCTACATCCTTTCGCTAGTGTAAACTGTCACGTAAGTAATTCATTATCACTGGCTGAAAGGTAATCTGTATATCTTTGGTTTATAAACTCTGATCGACAAAAATGTTCATATTGAGCCTCATACAACTTAATAAATGAAATAGATTACAGATATGGCGTTTATAGTGGACTACATTTATTTCAGATAATTCCTAAAAGATTGACGCAGGCAATGGTAACCTTGATGGGTTCATCCTTCTGATAAGACAAGACGTTTATAGTGACAGTGGAATATATTTATTTTAGATAATTCCTAAATGATTGACGCAGGCAATGGTAACCTTGATGGGTTCATCCTTCTGATAAGACAAGGCTTATGTGGATTCACAAAATAAAGTTGATAAAGTTTCACCATCCCAACATATTACGATTTACGGATATAAGCCCAGGTATGCTAACCTAAGCTGGGGGGGACAGAAGAGGTCGATGCCACCTTAGTTTCAACCAATGTTTTGGCATGGTATTTTCCCGATAGGTCAAATTCAGTCTAGCATTCATGTGCTTATCATGAAAGCTATTTTTGTTCTCTGTTCTTTACAAACTGCAAAGAGTCAAATTCAGTCTAGCATTCATGTGCTTATCATGAAAGCTATTTTTGTTCTCTGTTCTTTACAAACTACAAAGGAGAAGCTCTTCATAGCACTTTACATCCTAATATTTTATGTGCCAATCGAATATCATATTGAGACTACACTTCAAAGTAACTTCGTAACAATAAAAATATGCTAAATCATTATTAATAAATTTGCGGGTAGATACGTTTATATTAAATGTATAATAATGAAATAATGACGAACTGTATGATACAAATATGTATCCACTGATAACTTGAACTGAATCTAATTGTAGTTAGATTATTAACTTAAAACCCAAAAATTTAGCAGTTTAAAATCTCTTGCATTTTACGTTTCTTAGACAATACAACATATGAATTCAACCAACGAATTACGTTTATTGAATTTGATATTGTTTTCAGTAAAAATGGATAATAAAGTGATAGATTAGCTGAGTAAAAACCGACTCAAAGTAAAAATCATTAAACCATGTAATTATCACCATTGAATAAAAATTATTATTCGTGCATTGTTTGTTATAGCATTGTGTCATTAATAAAATTCCTGGTCAGACAGAGGGTAAAGGCCGAAGAGATTCTACTTAATCATATCCAACAATCCGAGTTTGCCTTTTTAAGTGATAGGTTCACGATATTCATTTTTCTTATAAGTAATGCAGATGGAAATGCATGCATTCTGGTTTTACAAGATCACATAATTATAAAACGATTCGTAATACATCCCATCTAGTGGAATACAAACTGTGCCTCAGCAATAATGAATTTGATATTGTTTTCAGTAAAAATGGATAATAAAGTGATAGATTAGCTGAGTAAAACCCGACTCTTTAATAAATCATTAAACCATGTCATTATCACCATTGAATAAAAATATTATTCATACATTCTATGTTATAGCATGGTGCCATTAATAAAAATCCTGGTCATTCAGAGGGTGAAGACCGAATAAATTCAACTGAACCATATCCAGAAAACCGAGTTTGCCTTTTTCATAGTATACTTTTTTCTTATAAGTAATGAAGATGGAGATGCATGCGTTCTGGTTTTACAAGATCACATAATTACAAAAGGATTCGTAATATTCCCCTTCTACAGGAATGCAATTTCTTGAAATTTTTAATTAATAGATAAATTAATCAGATTTATTTTGCGCTATTGAACGTAGAAATTTGTTCAGCAGTTTTGATGGCAAAAATGAATAACATATAGCAAATATTGCCTTGGCCATGGAATCTTTTTGTTTAATCATTGTTTGCCATTTTTCTAATATAATCTGTAATATTTCCTAAAAATAATTATAAAAGCTGTTTTGCAAAACATAATATGTATTGTATTTTACTGTTACTACAATTTCAACGTTTCAACGATCTAGAAACCTCATTTACTTTAAACGAAAATGCAGATGGAATATGTTCCACATTCCACAAAAATATTATTTCCACAAAATTGGGCAATCTTATTGCAAACAATCTAATCAAATAATAAATTATATATATTTATATAATTTGCATTTTTTATTTCAAAAAATTGCAATCAATAATCAGAATAAAAAGTGCAGATGAAAAATTATAGTGCTTACATAACTGAAGTCATTTTACATTGAAAAAGGATTCAATATTCAATTACAGAATTTCTGTGCAGTTACAAAATCAAAATACCTATACTATATTAGGTTGAAAATATTAAATTGGAGTAGATTCCGCCACAGGTCCTATGACACCTTGCAAGAATGATTCTCCCATAAGATCATAATAAATACGAAGGTGGAAAATGTATGAAACCAATTTGGCTTTAACAACGTAATTGGAACTGGAAACCACCTGGCTTTTCAAGGAAAGCACTTCAATTGGGGCATTCTTGACGGTGTTTTGGGCTACGGTATCGTTTGCCAAATTGCCCTAAATCTGTTTTCGGATGCCACTGGTTATCTTGGGAACAATTAACGCTACTGAATCATCATTAACTAATGGTGGTCGTTTCCCCTCCGAGAGATCACCTCCCCCAGCAGCATTCTGTCAAAACAAGAATCGAATTATTTATCAGTTCATTCAACAAATTGAGATGTGGTAAACATTTGTACTTACCAGGGTTGCCAATGGTACCAAGAAAAAGACCAAAAACGCATGTCAAATAGCCTTTTCTATTTAAAATATTTTCAGTTTCGTAATTCAAAGATGTTTGTGCAGGAAGAGAAAACGACAAGCTTAAATCAAAACTTGGTACAACGGCTAATGTGTTAACTTTTCTGGCTTTCTATTTATACACAACTTTTAGCCAGGTTGACACTACTTAATTTGTTCACAGATTTTTACAATAACAATAATATTACCAGTTATGTAAAATGTTTACAGTACCTTTCCAAGTAAGTAAGATAAGGTGCAATTAGTATTGCTTCCATTTCCACGATAAAAATTAATTTTCAAGACAATAATCTTCATCCTACTGGTGAACTTGGTAATGATCTACTGTCCCATGAACTTTGACTACAGTACAATTCAAATTTCCGGCATCTAAGTTTATAATATATTGCAAAAAATGTAAAGAATGCAGCTGTTTATATTGCATAAATAAAGAAGCGTCATATAGTCAGAATGAAATACATTTCTATCAGTACACGTCACGTTAAGTAAAGTTAAAATTGCATTCATTTTACTTATGCGACGAAGGACACAAATCAAGCAATGACAAATTTAATGATTTGCGAGTGTGTTCAGAGGAAACACAGTGCCAAAATTAATAACCTTGAACAGATTATCTTCTGAAGGACAATGAGGACACATAATAGATTCATTTTATTAATTCACGTCATTGTGGGTGCTTTACAATTAAAGTGAGTAATTACTGTGAACAATCTCTTTGCGTTCACGTGATTTTGAAGAATTGCGATGCTGATAACTTTCCTATAGCCATTACGAAAAAGACAAGGGATTATGTATCAAGTCTTCGTTTTACAATGCGAAACCAAATTCCTAAATATTGTATACAAACAACCTTTTGTTTATATCCAGCAAAAATTCCTGGCAGTCCTTGTCGATATTTGTGTAAGGTGTACGGCATCCAAATAATTTCCCACCAGTTTCAACTTTATTTTTTTGTTAGATTAATTGCCTGTGATTGCCATAATACATTTTTATATAACTCCGATTTTTTGTTGGGTCACATTTTACATTTATCTGTAAGGAATATATTATAAGGATAAAAGGTATTGATGTAAGGCCGAATAAGGGATGAAAATGCTTGCCAAACTTTTCATTTCAGAAGAAACTGAAACAAGATAGTAATAACTTCCAATACTTGCGTCATAAAGAATAAGTATATTATTAATAAAATTGTATTAATAATTTGCTTTAAATAAATAACTTGGTGAAATTATGACTAAATTATATTACCAGATTTTCCTTCCGTGCAAACATTCACATTTTAAATAAAATTAACAACTTTTCATGTCTAGATTTAACTGAAAGATTTCGACGCCGCTAAAACTAGAAACTTATTAATTCGAGGTGAAGAAGTGTGTTAGCTCATTTTAAGTGTGTGCTATTTATTATAAATGTTTTTCCAACTCTTGTAATTTTAATAATTATCATTACGGTTTGTATTGGTAGAAACATCAAACCCGAACCTGAGCAATTCCTTGCTGTTTACATAATCATCTAACAAATCATATAAATAACTTGGAAGAAAAAATTGACATTATATTTATCAACTGTTTATGTTCTGATCGTTAAGATTTTAACATGCTGTAATTCAAAGATAGCAGCAGGTGAAGATCTCAAGAACAATATTCATCCAACTAAACAATTAAACCTGGAAGCAAATGTTAGATTAAAAAATACATTTGAATTATTAAAAATAAACATATGAAAATTTATTTAGTCACACTCGGAAAATTAATTCAACGGTCTGGTAATATATTTCGAATTTGAGGAGTTTCAACATTAGTAGCGATTTATAGAATGCAAAGTAAGAAACCAAAGAAATAATCATTGAGACAGCATTTCGCTGTAGTTCTTATCCTCATCGTCAACCTATTGCACGAAACGAGCGGTAGAAATCTTTGTAACCGCCCCTCAGTAGTGTGCTTTGATTGACGACAACGTTAGACCTCGTAAATTTGAAATTTTGATCGTGCCCTAATAAAAATTGGAATTACCTAATGGTTTGCCATAATTTTGAGTAATAAAGATGGTTTATGTAATACAATTTCATATTTTGATTAGACTCACTATCACGTAATAATTTTGATATTTAAATATGCTACAATGCTTAAGTCCCGTTATAAATTATCCAGCTAAAGATCCAGTTAAATAAACAAGCCAAATATGTCATCATAATCATTCAGTCCTAATATTTTTAGCATCGGTAACGTGAATACCAATGTTTAAGCAAAGTCCTAAGAAAAGGCATGTATTTTTAAATGCGATATACAATTTTTTTATTTAAATTATGAAGAAATAATACGCTTTCAAAACTACTATTATCAGCAAACATCTGCACGATTAATTTCCTAGTGGCTCCACAGGAGTGTGTTGCCGGCATCACAGTGGAAAACATAACATTTAGAAATGGATTACTTATGCCGGTTACGTCATTTACGAGGTAAATTAACATAATGTTAGCAGATAATGTGGTCTAGATCCCTTATTTGATATATGAAACCATAAGCGGAACCATTCTACCTATTGCACAATTTCAAAACTACTCATTTCTGAAAAACAATGTTTCAATAACTGCATGTCCACAGAATATGTATAAATCAGTTAGGTTTATTCGTCCCGTAAAAGTTATCAGTAAACAAAAGTCAATTAACAAAATTTTATTTCTTCAATATTAACCAAAGTACTTAATTGTCAATTTGGACATCTCAAAGTCAAACTACAATTTTAAACTTATAAATACTCAAGCCAGTATATGGAACACCAAAGCTAAAAACAGAAAATGTTGAAAATATTATTCTATAATATTAAGGGCATCATTTAATTCTGTTTCATTTTCTTTCTTTTGGATCTGTAATCGTTCTTTCCTATTTCGGCAATCTCCTTCATATGTGCAAACATTATTTATGCAAGTTTCACTACAGTACACAAACAGTTGAGGTTGACTGGCTTGACATCCCAATGTTACCTTTTTAAGTACTGCGATAAGGAGAAATATTGCATAAAGCAATCCAGTGTAGAATCTCATGTTGATAACCAGAATACGAAACTTGGGCCTCTTGTTAAATTTAAAACCAATTAAGCCTTACACCCTGCAATTTAATAATAATATTGAATTTATTTGGAAACTCAAGATCAATTTCAACAAACCTGACTTTGGTTTATTGAAGCGAATATAGGAAATATCGGGTAGAACTCTGTGAATCTTTCTAGCAAATGAATATGATGGTGTTTATTGGTTCAAGTTTTATACTCGACGACTTAGCGTAAACATGATTGTTCTCCATTCATATTATAAATAGTCAAATACGACAAATAAAAAAAGACGTCATAAAGTATTTATCAATTGATTCATTATGCTGTGTTTTATCACGTAGGTAATTTAATATTAATATAAAACATCGAACGATATGGTTTTCAGTTTTTTTCATGAAATTGGCTTTATTGTTAGGAATAATTCCTAACACTCCAATACATGAAGTGTATTTACATCACAAAGCAACATTTATCTGCAACATTATACAGAAAAATGATAACCTTCAGAAAATAAAAAATGAGTTACGAGTAATAGCAAATGCTGTTAAAACCAATTCGAATAGCATACATTTCTATAGAGTGCAGATGTTCATCTAGATTCAACAGAAATCTACATAAAATAAAATCATTCTCACATCACATCATCAACCACTGCAAAAAATCAATTTAACAATGTAATGATGTTATAGTTTTGAAAGTAAGAACATTAAGAAATGATATTTTTTACTTTATTTAAAGAAAATAGAATGCATTACTTTTATTGCATATACCAATTTTTCAAAAAGGAAAAACGTTATTCCTACCTAATTTTGCAAGAAGATTATGAATTTGGCATTTATTTCTGGTTTAAAAAATGTAAGGTTAGGGTTCTTCCTATTCCCCATGGAGTTACTCGTTCTATGTTAGATTACTAGTAAAAATTGGGATGGACCTCTGGGGTATGAAGACGCAATGAGTTTTAATTTTGATATTACTAGAAAGGTGTTGACCCAGCTTTTATCATCAATATGTCAAATTATAGCGCATTAAATACACTACTAAATACTAATTTAATTGAACTTGAAATATAGCTTTTAAATAAATGGTCGAATATGTAACGTTACGGGTAATATTTTGCTCTTGAGTTAGGATTTCCAATTGGAAAACAATTATAGTTGATTTACTTTAACGTCGACCAACATTCATTAAAGGAAAATGTTGAGAATCTTAATGGAAGACACCACAAAATGGAAGGTGTTGTTCATGTTTGATTTGATTGAATGATAACCGTAGCTTAACAGCACACAATCTAATATATTTCAGTTATAAACTGGCTCAGAGAAAACTAGCTACTAATAAGACTAATCTAAATGTTGCATGATTCCACCAATTGTCTATATAGAAGTCCTGCAATTACTTCAGCGAACGGAACACATTCTAGCAATGGACTGGAATGTAAATTTTATATCGTTGAGTTTTGTTTTTAATTTTAGGAATAAAAGAATATAAATTAGGTCTATTTGCTGAAAATGGAAAGCAGAATTAACTTCTTATTACATAAGTATGTTATATCCGCGAACAGTAAATTCGTCAAAGGAACGTAAGTTGTTTTATTGCTGTACTACAGGTAGGTTCTTCACTTATGGCGTCAAAGTTCGCATGCAGCTAAATGAATAACATATATAATTGTTTTGTATTTTTAAATATTTATTGTAAAACTAACAACTAAACGTTGTACATTAATTCTCAAATCCAAAGAAGATAAGTCCGATTTGCATACATGTGTCTTCAGAATTTTGAGATTAATATGTTTAATTTAAAAACGAGTCAATATATTTCACGGAGGATTCCCAATTAGGAAATTACTCATCATTTATTAATCTTAACGCCACCCATGGCACATAATGCAAAATTGGTGATAGTTGAATACTAGGTGGCAATTGTCACTGAGTAGTGAGTAGTTTGTTGGGTAGCAAAAATTATATCAAAGCAAGATAACACATCAACACATTTTCAATATATTTCAGTTATGAATTCATTATTTAAATGTATTACTTACTTCATTCATTATACTATAACTGGTCTGCTGAATACAAATTAAACATATAATTATAATCTAGAGTTATTAATGAGTAAGCATTTTGAAAACGGCACGAATTTTTTTTGTTTACCGTATTAATCTATTGTTGGCCTGGAATATCCTTTATACAATCATATTTATAATCATAGTGGAATGTATTGATAGAATTATAACTAATGGTCAAATGACGAGAGCAATTCATTTGAGCCAACCGTTGCTCACAATTGCCATTTTTTAATCAAGACATTACCATTTTAGATGAAGACGGATCAAGATTTCGTCATTTAATTACACAGATTACATGTTAGAAATCCTCTTTACAATCCTAATAGTTTGCCTTATTTTATAATTGCCTGATGCTATTATGCCTGAATCGAAAAAATAGCAATATTCCTGTCTGATCTCGTTGAGGGCATAAAGTATCAGATGTTCTTACTTGTGATTATTTACGAGCGCATTTTGATTTTTTCTGGATATTTCTTAGTTAAGAAAAACCGAGCATATGTTCTATGGAGAAACCTGAGATTAAAAAAAGAATGGAATATGACCAATTGTATTACTCGTGGCGGGCAAGTTGTCAATTTACATCAAGAAATTGGAAATTTTGCTACTTTCGGTTTTAAAAACTGAAGGTTTGCTTTGCCAAAAAATGTTTATTTATAACAATTAACAAGTTTAAAGTTCCTCATTTAAACTGGTCAATTCTTCTCAACAAATTCAATTTAGTTTTCGATTTCTTATTTATCAAAATAGCTATGTCTGTGCAGAGATTTAGTGCTTAATAGCATGTAACCAGAATAAAGTTATCTTGTGCTCTAAGTTGCGATATTAACAATAATTTTTGATAATCTACAAAGTAGAAAATCTTAAACCCAAGTAATCCCAAAAATCCAATATAGTTATCTAATACACATAAACAGCTCAGTTATCAAAACAATCCCGGGAAAAGCAGATTTCCGTGATTCAATTATAGGATTGACTTCGGTGCCATACACATCTCAAGTCGATGATGCAAGAAATGAAATTTTATCAGATACGTTTCAACTTTTTTCCAGTTCATTCTTATTCTCGAATTATATTATACGATTTAAAACTATTATAAAAACAAAGTTAATTAAATCATGAATATATATTGCTACCATGATGTAACACACTATTTTAGCTTAAATGTTTAAAATGAAAGACTCCACCAGTTTTCTGCAGCTGTTGTTTATCTGCTTTTCCTGCTTCCCGGGCGACAAGAGGGATTGCTCAAATAGCCATGCGTTGGAACAAATTGGTTTAAATTATCTCCGTTTAGACCAGTTTAATTTTTAAACTGATAGTGAACCAAACATTTACTGTCATTGTAAAAATTTCTGCTAACCCTTTGGTTAGCAGCACCAGGCATTTAGTTTCTGGGAATACAGTTTGTGTTTCCGCAAAGACGAGAGGTTGGTCGGGTTGTGGACAAAGGCAGAACGAATAGATAAGTAGGAACAATCTACACCTAAGAGCAGATGTTAAGCAACTGAAAAGAAATTTTCTAAAAAAATTTGAATGATGCGTAAGAGCTGCTTCCATCACTTATTTCTAATTCTAAATAGGTTTAGCAATTTACCATAAATAAAATGTCTCCTTGTGACTTAATTTAAAGGCTGCTTGTTCCTTTTGCAGACGTCCATTTTAACAGTGAGAAACCGAAATCTGATTCTGATATCTATTACGCGAAACATCAGTCACTATAAACCCAAAATGAAATAAATTAACATTTCCCAAATACCATGATTAAATCAAGAGCATTTCTAGTGAATATCATTCTCAATCGCATTTAATGAAGAAGTATACCTTTGTTTTTATTATTTTGAGCTTAACGTATATTTCCAATAACGAAAATCGCACAAGGCAGTACTTTTAAGAGTATGAGAAGCATTTCTTAGCAAGAGCAGAATGGTATTTCCTTGTTTCTGACTCACCTGAAATTTACATGTCGATATGGAATAATTAAATGAATGAACAACTCCATATTTACTCTTACAGTTCTTTAGATATTCTGCTTTTACTTAAATGTAACACACGGTTTATTCCAGATGATATTAAGGTACAATTAAAATCCCACAAAATAATGAATACTGGCTGTAAATATCGTTAATAATTATGCATAATAACAAGGATTTTATTGGAAGTTTGTCAAACTTGTCAAGACAATATAGCATCATCAGCTACGTTTAATTTAATTTGCGTCGAATTGATAGTTATGAGGTTATACAGGTAGTTTACAGGGACTTTGTGTAGTTGACAAATCTGTAGAACCATCAATATTATAAACTTAAAATACTTAATGTTCGTCCTAACATAAAATGAGTTCGTTTTGCTCTAAATTTCTGACACTATTGAAGTTATAAGCATTCAATTCTTAGTATATTCAACCTCTCATGTATGTTTATATTCAACCTTTAAAAAAACTTATATTATAAACAAGTTTCGTTCTAGATTGCTTTGCAATTGTATATCTCTTTTAACACAATTAATCTATACTTAATTTAATCAGTACTCAATTGCAAACCTTGATTTTCCTTC
>JAHZMV010000577.1:0-33005 GCA_027743765.1 Coecobrya sp. COE2
CCTAGTGGTACTTTGTTTGAGGTTGAAGACCGCATCCCCGACATTGGAGTGGAGGGGGATGAGGCTTGAAAATGGGAAGTCATGTTGGGAGTGAAGTAGCTCATATCATCCCTTCGGACTCCCATAAAATCTGTGTAAATTTACATCATAGGAAAACGATCAGTAAATACGGTATATGTTAGTTCAAGTGGCCCCTATGTTTATACATAATGTCAGTATAAGGACTTGATTATATAAGTGCTGATATTAGCGTATATATTTCAATCGCTTCAATGCCCAAACTGTGTAATCACCTCACACTCCTTCAATATAATTTAGTACAACATGACGTTAGTATAACAGAGAGACATAGACATGAGCGGTAGAAAATAAGATGCGGTTACTTTCTTCAGGTTAATTTCGACAGTTCGTTTGAGAGAAAAAGGTGAACTTACCACTGAAATCACTGGCGTGATTGACTCTTTGATATTTAACTTTTCTGCTGGTAGCAGTGCCACTTCCTTTCCGCCCCAGCTGGTGCTGTGACGCTGACATATATCCCGACTCGGAAGAGTCAGTTGGCCCAGAATAAGACTCCAAAATGCTGGCAGAGCTTATGCTGATAGATCCATTTTTGCTTGAATTTTTTGCTAGCCCAGAAGAGGAAGAAATGGTCCGGTTTTTCTTACTCGTTGCAGTTGTAGCAGCAGCAGTTGTAATGGAAGCTGCTATGCTTGGTCTCACATCACCGCCACCTCCTCCACGGCCAAAGACTAACTCGTGGTACATGGATTCATCACTGTCAGTCTCGCCAGATATTGAGACTGGCTTTCCCATGTCACACAAGGCGATTTTCCCAATTTTCTTGTTCATTTTGCCAGAGTTGGGACCATTCCCGCCAATCCCGTTCAGTATATTCATGGATGAAGATGAGCCAGACCCTTTAGTTTTTGCCATGTTTCCCGAGCTGATGGATGAGAGCTGGTCGTCACTGCCTGGTCCACCCAAACCCAGAGACATGGATTTTGGTGTCATTCCAATACTCATAACTCCCACGAGTTTGGTATTTCGTCGGTTTCGTCTCATCACGTAAAACACAAGGGAAACTATAGAAAGCAGGACAAACACTGACAAAGAACCCGCGATCAAACCTATAATCGTTCCTGTTGAATGATCCGAGGAGCCGCCCATTACTGGAAAATTCCCAATATGAATACAAAATTGTCAGGAAAATACAGAGCATACATTTATTGTTACCATTACCCTTGTTTTCCATCTCTTATTTCATCCTATTTCACAATCAATTTCAAAAAGGAAAAGGACAAAATACGCAATAGTAATAAGGATAATAATATTATCAACTTGTAAAACAAAAGTTTCGCATACCGTTTCGTTTTTTATCCTTAGATCCATCAACATCTTGTGCATAATTTAATGACATAACTTCATCCGTTATATTTCCGGAGAAAACATCTGAAATTTTTAAAATATACCATTTTCATAATATACACTTTATTTCCCCAAAACTTTACCTACCAAATTGGTAGTACCAATGTACATAAAGAAACAGAGAAAACAGTATTTAAAAAGCGATTTAAACATAAGCAACATTACTCAGGAGTGTACATTACATAGTAATATGCATTACATTTGCCAGCTTTCCTCGTGCCACAAAAAACAAAAAAATGTCCTCAGTTGTAAGACATACAGCATTACAAGTGTACAGAAAAAAACAAAGCAATTACTTGCTCTGTACTCGTGTGACAAACACAAATATCAAATTACACACTTTCTGTTGCGTCTCACAAAAGAGCCGTCTCTACTCGTGCGAAACAAGTTGCATCCTCATTGCTCTCCCTTGATGTGATAGCCATGTAAAATGCCCTTATTACATGCCTGCATGAGTTGAAACCGTACACATTCACATTCTAACATGACAAAATGCAATGGAAACTCGAAACTTGAGCCCATTATTTTCCACCAATGTTCAATGCATGCGTAAACGGTGGCACACTAATTGTTCTTAAAGTGAAATGAGACAAATTAATTTCAATTAATATTAGCTTTCCTTCTTTTATTATTTTATGTTTCGTCATAAGATAAATGGTCTATTACACACGATTTCGTACGAATAGTTAAGAGACAACGGATTTAAGTACACGTATTTCTGCATGTAGGTATTTATAGTAAACTCGAGTTTCACGCACCAAAAACAGTGCCAAGAGCGTAAAAAGATCTCTTTTAATTTTCTTCCTACAGTTGAACAATAGAATTACATAAATTCATTTTGGTAAAAGCACAGAGGGAAGTGATGTTTCTGGAGAATATTTTTCATCCAACAAATAGCTAGAGATAAGCATTCATTTTAAAACTGAAACAACACATTTTGTTCGTCCGTAGGCGGTTTACGACAGACGGTTTGCGTAATATTTAGGATATGTAGCAACCTGTACTCAACAGACTTCATGCACTTATGTATAACCTTTCCGTTTAAATATGCTCGAGTATATTCTTGGGAATTCTCACACCGTCCGTCCGTCCGTCCGTTCTCGGGTCTGATTGAATAACATTATGTAAAAAACTGCCCGTGCCCACTGATTGAATTTTCAACTTGTTTTTTCCCAACGGCAAACAATTGCTCAATCGAAAATACATTCTTTAATGTACTTACCAAAGATATTTGCTTAAATCCTCCTTGGTATTTACAGTTGAGTTTCCAGCATTCGTTTATATTTAAGCTTGAATTTGGCTTGAACTTAGCAAAACAGTATATCATATAATATGCTGTTCCATTGGCGTGGGCGGTATTGGAAGACTACTGAATTTTAACACAAAGTTTAAAGAATATATATACATGATGTATACGTTAAAAAGTTCCCATTAAGTAGTCCTCTTTCCTTCTCCATTCTTTCAACAGTTCTGATTATCATACCTTGATAAGTTGTAGTTTATGAGAGCTTATCAACATTGCTAGTGAAAGTGCTGCAATAGCACTTTTTAAACTACGTTATGCTTACTTGTTCCAAAAAGACTGGTTGGATTGAATTTGATTATTCCCGCAGATGAGATACCGAGAAAGTATTCCGCTTTAAAAGCAAAGTTGATTCCCTAATTTCGCTTTCAGCCGAGTGGAGGTTGGTTTTCTTGCCAGGTTACACATACAAATATAATATTACTGGCATTTTTGTTCGGGGTCCTATCGTTAGACAAACAAAATTTACTCTAATATAATACTAACCAACCTTCATCCATACATCCCTCTATACATAAATAAATATAGAACCTATAGATAAATTATTTAAAATGGGGAAAGTCAACCGTATAGCTCTTCCCTCAATAAATGGTGTATGCACAAGTAAAAGGTTCTTCTTGGACTGGGTGTAATGCAGCCATAGGATCCATCTAATCAAGGATACATATTTATAGAGAAAGCAACAAGAAGAGCCATGTAGGAAGATGGAATGTGAAAAGTGAAAGAAGCACGGTAAAGTGACTCAAATCAATAACTTTCACTTTAAGATAACCCATGGGAAATAACAAGAAAAAGGAATCTTCCTCTTGGCAAGCAGAGACAGAGAAAAGCCATGAGTAAAAATCAAGATAAAAACATACAGAGGAGAAAGACGGAATGAGAAGGAAAGGGAATAGTGGAGGGAAACCTTATAGTAGTCCCAAGTAAATTTGAGGGAGAGTGAAACTGAAGAACATCTTTAGTCTAGAGTTGTTAAGAGCCGGGAAGATGCATCATTGAGTCCTTGAAAATGACGCAGTGCACAGTTGCAAAGCAAGAACACCACTAAATCTGTCAAATGCTCAAAGTTAATGGATAGGGGCTGATTTAGATAAATACACTCGTGAAAGCGCATCTTACGACTTTGTTTGAGCTTGTTTTTGCGAGAATGCATTATAATGAATTAATATTTTGGGTGGTGAAAGCAGGACGGATAATGAGGAGGAAGCGTAAAAGCAAAAGCTTTAGTCAAGAAATCATAATGCCATTTGTATTCAAAAACATTACATGGCAGCAGCAAAACAGTATACATGCACATTTTAATTAAACTAAAGTGTGACGTGATAAAGAGCATAGAGATTAATAAAAGCATTCACAAAATGTTGCATATGGGACTTATTTTCTATGCTCACCTGATAAAAAGGAAATTTCACTGAAAAGTAGCCAATGATTAGAATGGTAGAACTCCAAACGTATATACTTTGCCAGGCGTCCTTTCAGCGGAATATCTATAAGAAGTGATGTCTCATTTTTCACATCTCTCTTCGGTGTCCAGCGAACCGGGAACTCGGAGAATTTTTTGCTATCCATGCTGAAGTAGATATCTGCTGACGCAAACACCTGAATTGTAAACCAAAAAACATCAATCAAAATTTATACTACAAAAAATGTTTACAATCACAAAGAGAACAATATATGTTTCAAAATTGACATTTCTATTTGTGTTTATGATCAACTCTTATGGAACGGGATCTGTACTTTGCCCTTCATTCATTCTCATATCACTGAAAACTTTTCACTTTGCGTTTTTGTCTTCTAACGAACGAATGATGTCTCATTTTTCACATCTCTCTTCGGTGTCCAGCGAACCGGGAACTCGGAGAATTTTTTGCTATCCATGCTGAAGTAGATATCTGCTGATGCAAACACCTGAATAGTCAACCAAAAACATCAATCAAAATTTACACTACAAAAAATGTTTACAATCACAAAGAGAACAATATATGTTTCGAAATTGACATTTCTATTTGTGTTTAGGATCAACTCTTATGGAACGGGATCTGTACTTTGCCCTTCATTCATTCTCATATCACTGAAAACTTTTCACTTTGCGTTTTTGTCTTCTAACGAACGACACATCTGAACATTTTTACCTGACTGACTTTCTAAAAAATGCAGATGTTGTTATGCATGATGTAGTGATACGCCTGTCTAATATAGGTATCCAGAACACATATAATAAAGGTAAATTGTATACTAGGACAAAACTTTTTCCGTCTGTTGCACACAAAAAAGAACAAAGTGAAATTCAAGCAAGGGAAAATCGGAATTTATGCCATACTAATATATCTTTAAGTGTCCCTTTGTATTTCGTTCATGCAGGAAAAAAGTCCTCTTCTGGCGGGGATATCGATCTCGACATAATTAAGACAAACGGAGAAAGAAAAACAAGAGAGAAACGCATCTTTGTTTTTCACTCTTCTTTCCCTCCATTTTATTCTCTCTCCCTTACTCCTCTGCTAAAACAAAGAAACAGTTGTTGTTCTAACATTGTAATGGTTTTACTACGAGACTGTGTGTATCTGTTGTGTTGTATGGAATGAAACTTGTAAAGGGGAAGTCGAAACGAGTGTGTTTTTTCCTACTTTTTACAAAGTAGTCTTGGAAGGCAGAGAAGTAGAAATAGATATGGATATCTTCATGTTGCGTAAGTGCTCCTACAACAGCCATCACTTCCAACGTATAACTTATATATAGTTTGATAATACACGTGCATATATTTTTAGATAGAGCCCCTTCCGCTGTTGAGCTTCCTATTCCCATTTTTTTCTTCTGGGCAAACACAGCACAAGCATCAACAGCAACCGTTATCTCTGCATTTATAACGATACTTTTTACTTAAATAACAACTAATATAACGACAAAGATGAGTGGGATGAGGAAAAGAGGAAACNATTTATAACGATACTTTTTACTTAAATAACAACTAATATAACGACAAAGATGAGTGGGATGAGGAAAAGAGGAAACCCACTTTTCACATTTCTTCTTATTGATACTAAGCATATAGAGATAAACACGTGTATTGTAGGTACGTTATATGCGTAACTCTAATTTTACACAGTTCTTCTATATTAAAGTGTGCTTCTTGCTGAACAAGATTTTATTTTTAACGTAATAAATATAGTTTATATGTACATAGAATATGCACACATAAACAGACATACAATGTAATACGTATACTGATTCATTCACTCATCTCCTATCCATCTATACTATCCCTTTTGCCTCGTTCAAACTCCCATTTTGCCGTCTTCAAGATTTTCAATCTTTCAATACAGCACTCTTTCGTTCAAACTCCCATTTTGCCGTCTTCAAGATTTTCAATCTTTCAATACAGCACTCTTTCGTTTCCTCTTTTTTTCTCTTTTATTTTACTTGTGCATCAACTTAACATATACGCATTTCTTTCTACACTACTTTCACTTTTATGGATGAAAGTGTTTTTACTAAAATATTTCTTATTTTCTTTATATTACCCAACTAACGCAGTTATCCCTGCCCTGTTTTCTCCTGTTTTTAGTAGCTGTGTGCTCTTAAAAACTTTTATGTTCTTGCCGAACAAACAAAAGCTGTTTCTTTTTTCTCTTCTCGATCTGTCTCTCTCGTCGTTAGACATACTATTACGTTCTTGTTCTTTCTCTCTCTCTCTTCTCCACCCTCACTATAGTATTCCCATCCAGCCAAACTTGAAATGTTGTGCTGTTGTTATTATATTACGCTTTGTGAAATACATTATATCTACATGGTTCGGCAGAGATTGGTGCAGAAAACCGGCTCTCCCTACTATAAGTTCTGCTTTATAAATTCGACGGCACATATCTCCTTGTTGCAACATTGAAATCTTATATGTGGAGTTTGATTGTTTTAAGATGAAACTCATGCGAGCTAAAACGGAGAATCAGGTAACCCCCTGAGGTTCATACTCTGCGAGAGAAGCAAAGAGAGAAAGGAAATAAGAACAATATGGGAAAAACAGGGGAAAGAAAAGATGGAATAAAAATTTGTATCGAGTTGAAAATAAAAGTATCGGAAATAGTTTTACTTGCTCGTGTAACCCCATATGATCCATTCTTATGTTATAATAGCATTGATGCGTAGTAACGTATATTGATATAGCTATATTAAGGGATAATTGTATAGATTCTTCACATATAATATATATTATATTCTTCTTACCTGGGCGCCCTGAGACACAAAATTATTCACATGGATGGACACTAGCTGAAACTTTCGCAGTTGATCGAATTGAAAACCGATTCGGACAGGGGTTGACTGGTTATCCCAACCGATCCACATGTTGCCTAGAAGAAGACATAAAAAAAGAAACCTTGATCAAACCTTAGTCGTATTTAAACCTGATTCATTCAACCATTCATCTAATTCTAGAATGATCCCGGTTTAATCTGACGCATTTGTTATTTATGGGTCAATTTCCACAGTTGTTGAGTTCATCTCCTAACGGCTAATCAAATATTTCTTACAAATCCAATTAGCTTTCAGCTTCAAATTTTTATAAATAAGAATGCCAAAGAATACACATTTTTCGGTTGCTCCAAAAGAGTGAATATATGTAGGCATTATAACACTTACACACAGGCAGAAAAGATAATCAATCTATTACTTATTATACAACCTGAATTTTTCAAGGCGCTGTTGCATCATTTAAGATCTAAACAACGCACAGTCAAGGGAAGAAATGAAAATCTCTATACTCAATATCATTATAGACACGCATTCTTTCACTTGGATTCGGTGACTGTGACAGACACAAAATAAGAAAGTCATGTTAAATTATCAATAGACGAGCGACGAGCTACCATATGAACTCTTCTGATAACAGAAGACTAATAATAAAAGGATAGAGAAACGGCATTGATGGGAGCAAGCAAATAATTCAAAGCAAAAATGTGCTGTGTATATCATTAATATACGCAACTTTTTATATACAATAATACAATATTATATCAGTTTCCTTTTCTTCCATCGGCTACTAAAACATTTCCAATCATTCCACTATAAAACTGTTTCTATTTGTAAATTTATATAAGTTTTATTATAAGCCAGGGAGGAATGAACATTTCCGGAAGGAGATGATGACTACCGCTTTCTCCTCTTTTACTGTGTATATTAATATTTCATCCGACGGTGCCTGAGCACATCATTCGCTTTCTCCTACCTTGCACAACGTGTGTTGAGTGTATGTAGCATCCGCGTACTACATTCCAGTTATCAAGATGATGATCATGTGATGCGAACGATGAAATCAAGCAAACGATTTATCCGCATCACTGCCCTATGTACTAGATAATGATCATTTAGCTAATGGAAGCGAAAAGCAACTAAGGCAGCACTTTTTTCTTGTATTCTGCTCTTTGTGTGCGTTCATCAATACATAAAAAAAATCTCCACGTGGTTAATAGTGTACACCTAGTCACTTCGATATATATGGTACCTGCAAAGACTAGGTATATAGGTATAACATTTGTAGCAAATGATCAGAACTAAATCTGCTGTCTGCTTATGTACATAGGTTCGTGTTTCTGGAAGCAGTGAGAACGTAGAATCAAGACAAGAGTAGATGAATTCCAACTTCCTGGACTGAGATTCCTTCTTGTTTGGAGCGTGAGTAATTTTGTTAAAAGATAAACTGGCCTTGTCAATATATTGTAGTCTATCTTCTCGGATACAGCATTCACAAGGTAAAAATGTGGAATAATGATAAAAAATGAAACCGATTCGGGCTACTCAACAACAGAATTTGTTGGAGCGTACTACACAATATTTTCAGGATTTACGTATACGAATGTTTTTCTTTGTAATTAAGTCATTTAAAAATATATCATTAGTAAGATTCTTCCTGGGTTGAATGATTCTTAATAGACCCACATCACGAGATTGAGTTTTGCTAAGATTTTTTTTATTAAAATTAAGTGCGCTGATCTGAATGACCAGTTGAACGAAATTCTTAAATGTGCTTCGTCAAGAAAGGAAATAAACCTATTGCAAGAAGCAGCAGCAAAAACCAATGGGGTGTTCAGGCAATAAAGAATCCTTAGAGCTGATGATAGTGTATTTCACTGCAACTTGAATGTCGTAAATAAATCTTCGGTCCATGGTTCTGCATTGAAAGTACTTTGCTCCTACTACATACATGCCATTTTGATGGTATATCAATCTATTAAATGGTTCACATCCATGGCGTGTTTCAGGGTCATATAACAGAGAAGTGGAAGAGAAATATACTGGCCAAGGAAAAGAAGGGGAAAGCAGAAAGGTATACATACATACACACGCGAGAGAAAACTAACTCAAACTAACCCGCTATACGTATGTTTGAGTATGTACCAAGAGGATTAATTTCAATGTTCGAGGGATTCATTTTCCGTATTACTCATGTTGTTTCCCACCTCCAGATAAACATGATGAAAAGAGTTGTTACAAAGGAAAAGGAGAGGGAGTTCACTGCATTCACTGCAGAATATTCACTCTGAATGAGACCGTAAATGGGTGTATAGTTTGGTGAAATGATGAAAATAAAGGAGCGAAAAAAATGGAATCCGTTTTTTCTTTCCCTTGGACTGGACATATAGTAATGACAAAGTAAATGCGTGTAAAGAATTGCGAAAGAATAGAAAGGAAAGGGGAGGAGAAATGGAAACCAAAAAGTTCCCAACCAACAACCAAAGATCGCACCTAATCTCCATCGATTGCTATAAGCTTTCCTCATTGACAGCGTTACAACAAGGAGCCGATTTTTCATTAAAAACGACCAAATCCTACGGTCCATTTTCAACGATGAAAATTGTAGTGGTATACCGCATCGTAAATCCGCTTGCGATGAACGTCAAAAGGAGTGCGTGTTGCGTGAATGTGGATTATTATTATGAGTTCGGTTTTGTTGTGTAAGTATACTTATGCTCTTTTGTACCACTCCAATGGATTCTCAACAATGTAAAGCACATCCTTCTTGTATCCTCACATTCAGAAATAATAATACGGAAACATTTTATAGAAAAAGTTCAAAAATAAGTACGTAAGCAATACGTGAAAACTTTAAGATTCAACAAACCGCCCACAAAAAATCCTACTCTCTCGCTTGATATCATGTGTAAAAGCCCTTTCCCAAAAAGGATAAGGATCCTTCAGCTTTAATGAAACTGGGAAATCCAAAAAAAAGTAAATAGAAACAGTAAAATAAATACTATAGGTCCTTGCCGAACACAATGGAGGATCAGAGGTAAAAATCATGAAACTTTAATCGAGCTTCGATAGTTTCAAAATATCCTTTACAGATTCCAATGGGAGTGAAGAGAAACTAGCAATTTGTGAAATATCATCTGTCTACCGTTGGCATAGACTTGAACACCAAGAGTCAACCCTTTCTTCCTTTCTCCAAACATCAAGCCATTCTCTTCCAATCCCAATCCATAAGTTTATATTTATTCTTGTAGAGAAAAGAAAGCATGAATAGAGAGAAACAGGTTTGTTGCAAAGTCGGAATGAAAGGATATTAGACATGGTGTAAGCACGCACGGAGAGGTACTAATCCGGATTTTGATTCGAACAGATTTTTGTTCCTTTTGCTGCAGTTTCCAGAATGCCATTTCACCCAACTAACTATTGCATCGAAGAAAGTCTTCTAGAAACTCTCATTTTCAGTTTATTTCGCTATTTCTCTTTCCCTACATGACTCCCTTTTAAGTACCCACGCACAGCCTCCCACACGCGTATGGTGTGTGTATGTGATCTTGAGAGAGTAAATAGAAGTATGTGTGTAAAGATATTTTTAGGTAATATTCTTAAGAGTAGACGGCAGTATTACTTCCGTTGTTATGTACTTTGCTGCTTTCATGGAAGAGCACTGGCGTGTCCGTTATGGAGAGCTATTACTAGTTACAGTAACCATTTTACAACTTTTTTTGTTGTTCTTTTCTTTTCACTCAGGAAGTGCTGTCGGCTGCTGGTTCTGTTGTTTTTACTGCCATTTCTGCGATTATTACTTCTTTCTCAGCTGCCGCTTCTCCTCCACTGCTGAATATTTTCTTTCTCGTCTGTTCCTAAAAAAGCCATGCAGTTTCGCAATAAAAGTGACAACTCTCTACACAACTTTAGCCTTGTGCTTCGCGTTTGCTTTGTCTTCCCTGGTGGCAATAATATCCAAGCAAGAGTTCACATTACCAACTACACATGTACATATATGTACCTACGTATGCTGTTAGTGTGCATTCCTTCTAAACATATACCACGTCAGTGGACGTTGTAGCATTTTCCACTTACTTGAGTGGAATACCATTATATGGACGAATGGCCTTTCTTCTCCATCATCATAAGTATATATTCCGCCAACACCACCATACGAATAGATGAGAATTATTAGGTTACACAAGAAACGAAATATCTTCAAAGGTCTCAGCTTTCATAGCCACACGAAAAAAACTAAATACAGAAGCAGCAGTCGAAGGCTAACAATGAAATAAAAACGAGCATGTTGGATGCTGGATCTCTTGCCCACACAAAGAAATTGCACGGATGGATGGATGCTCCGGTCATGCCTTTCTCCAATGGCTGCTAGACTGGTGTGGTGTCTCTTGCTCCACAAGTTTCTATTTGCTTTTACTTGTACTTGTAACGTACAATAAGTACGAGAATGTACACCCACACGTTTACATTATAGTCTTTTTCTACGAGACCGTGAATGATTTTGACTCTAATGCGTTTGTTATAATACAATTCTATGCGTATCTCTGGTTTTATGCGTTTTTACTTGGTTCGTTCTCATCTTCTACATATCAGTACGGAGAAGTAGAATGTGCTATAACCTCAAGTGACCAAAAAGAACAATGTTCTTGCTTTTCGAGAAAAAATATGTAGCGCTTACATACATGCATCTTTCTCTTCCATTATTCTTTTTCCATTTCTAGAAGCGTCCAAACCCATTACTCTTCGGCACCAACCCGCAAACTCACATGTGTGCACAGTGGCACTAGCAATGTGCATCAAAAAGTGTTGAGCGTACACGGACTTTGCATACAAAACATAAGTAAAATGTCATCCTGCGGTCTAATCTAATGTTAAATCTTTTCTGCGTACCGTGTGCCGTTACTGTGATTTCACAGTGCGGAAGAGCAGCAGTAGGACTAATGCCAGACCATCAGCTAAACTGCAAGACCGGTAATTTGTCTAGATTTGTCAAGGAGCTCTTTACAAAATCCTACTTCCTGTTTCGGACCCTTACATGTTTTTAGATCCATTAAAGATAAAAGAATTCGTTGTGTCTACTCAGTTTCATTATTTGATCCGTAGGTAAGTATATTTAGGTACACATGATGGGATACGGATCTTATTAAACCAGAATTTTACTAAATTTGAACTATATGATAGAAGAAAATATTCCAGTATTTCTTTTGAAAAGGAAACCACTTGAAACCAGAACTACAAAAAAGTACTTTGATTTTACCGTTCCCAATGAATATGATGCGCATTTAAACAGCTTCTCCTTTCGACAATTGTATGTTTTAATTGTATTCTGGAACTTTAATTAGATTGCCCTCTCACACATATAATAATGTAATATGGGCGTGTCAACCCCATGTGTCAAATGTTATGCTGCATTGTAGCATGTTTAGGGACTTTTAGAACGTTGTGTAGCATTTTAAATCCAAAAACATGTTTCAGGAACATTGACTTTGACTTAATCCAAAAAGATTTCGTGTCATATCAAACAACAATGATCAGTCAATCCCTTTTAAAATGGGTTGAAGATTGGTATTTCTAACCTGCTGGCACAATTTCCATCTTATACTGTCATACTGTCATCTAAAGTCAATGAAACGTGTTGTATGTAACCAGTGATTTCTTATTTTAACCTATCCATAAAAACTACTTCATGATGCGCGCATTTTCCCAGATAGTCTTGTGAAATGCGTAGGGAGAAGGTAGTCAAAAAGCTCTTAGTTGTTATTTCTGTTGTAACGGGAACACATAAAACAATGACATAATAAAGCTGTTGACTTGCTTGAAGGAAAAAACAGAACAAAGCAAACTAGAATGCTGAGTGGTAGTGAAAGCTGCTGTACCGCAAAATGCCTTAAGGCAATACCTGTGAACTCAAGTGGGTTTTGCCTACTTGTTTCACAGAATACACACAGGAAATAAAATCTTTGCTCTTTGTATCTCACCATCGTCATCAACCTGTGAGTCAATCTACATATTGTACACTATTTTATCCTTTCAAAATGTATGTATACTTTGAAGCGACAAGGTGACAGCCTGTTATGAAGTCAACACGATGTAAGCATGCTAAAAACAGACAAAAGGAAGTAACACATTTCATGTTACCTATGTGCAACCACTCTTACAACATATTAAGCAAAGTATAAAAATAACAACTAAATTTTTTTTATCCTAATGGATGAATACAAACCAGGTAACGGTTGGATGAATCTAACGATGTTTTCCAAAGGACACTTTGAAGATTTAATTGAGTATGCTTTTCCTTTTTCTTGTTTGTCAGTGAACAGTAATAAAAAGGATGGAGAGAATGCTTCCTGGACATAAAATTATGAAGGAGTAGAAACTTCACTGTGGAAAGCGAAGTTATAAAGATGCCATATTAAAACTTGAGAGAAGGAAAGAAAAAAGAAGGTTCTTTGATTTAAGAAACGTTCTGCTTTTCTTCCGGTTATTTCCTTCGAATAACAAGTGCACACAACAGCAGACTCACATTTCCCTGAAGACATAAGATGATGATAGGGAAAGGTGAGCTCCTGAAGCAACGGAAAAAGCGTGTAAGTATGCATGCAGAGTAGAATATGCCTTTCACTTATGAAAAACACAACCATCCAGGTAGATTCTTTACCGTATATAAAATATATCATGCTATTCTATAAAGATACCAACATAATATAAGAACGCCAGCAACCACAGCCTGTTTTTCTCTGTCATTTCACGTTCCAAAACACAAGTTATGAAAGCACTCACAGACTCAACACAGCAACCGAGCAACTAAAAATAGTAAAAGCAATTTTCAGATAAAAGTGAGATGGAAAGGAGAGATGCCGTCAAGATCCTGTCAACCGTAACGTTGTATAGCCGGTAGTGAGATATGTACATAGTATTTATAAATATAATACATAATATCTCATATCATTTGTTAAATGTACATAGTTATATAACAAAGTATTGATGTTGCAAATACCACGGAATATGCTACCGGAAAAATATGTAGCTTTATATGGTTTCATATTACTTTTTAAAGGCTATTGTTATTATATAATATTAATGATACTACAAAATCAGAGTATACTTAAACTACAAATGTTCATGAGTTACATACTATACTATATAATATTATATTCGTAATTGATATTCAATCTTGATTATCTGATCACCAAAATACTTTTTATAAAATGGTTCGATGATATCCATATTTATTTATTTTGACTAGAAGCACGCTAATAAAATAGATTGAACAGAAACTCCTACGCAAATTGAAGACACCTACACATTATGGTCGTACCTAAACATAACTATTACAGCTTACAGTTTTTAGAAACATTACTAATTTTATGTGATCGAACTTTAATTTCATACTTGGAGGATTCGTTGCTAAATTCGAAGTTGTAATTGTTTTTATTGTCGTAGGCGTATCAAATAAAACAGGCATGCTAGCTAAAAGTATGGTGCAGATAAACCAGTCGATGCCATGATTCAGTTTGTGGCCAATTTCACTTTCTTAATCATAATAAAAGCTGCAATAATTTCATGCTCTATTAACTTTAATATTCCAGAATATTTTATATCTCTCCAGCATTATATTTTTTATTGTACAATTCAACGCCACCGCCATCAGCTATCCACCACACGAGAATTGTAAAACTAGCTTGGCTCAGCCATGGTTTCATGATTGAATTCGTACGTATTATTCAATTACCAAAAAACTGATTCTATCAGACCCGGCCACTACGTGCTTGTCTAAATATACCATGCAAGTGTATTTCAGGTGGTTGTCTAGTCTGAAAAAATATGCGATGATCATTCAGCGAGAAAATCATTAAGTCATGAAGTCTGGCATTTTGCAATTTATGTGAGAAAAATGCAATCTCTCCAGAATCAAAAAATGTAATGGCATGCCACTTTTTATTTCAAGAAAGACTTTTCTCCCAGCCAGTATGTGTATGCCCCCAGAAAGAACTTTTCTATCTTTCCGTAATGGAAATAAAGAACCTGCACTTCGTTCTTTTTTTCCAAGAGATACAGGTCTTGGGTCTTACATTATGATTCTATTGCAGTAGTGTGCTCTTTCTCTCTTCTTCTTTTCTGATGAGAAATAAAAAGGATATCCTTCTCTTTTACAGACTCCACTCAAAGGTCATAATGGAAATAGCTGAATCTCATTTAGCGAAAATTCACCAATTTTCTCATTTCCCTTTTTGCCTATGCACAATCTTTTTATTCTTCCCTTCTCTAACAATATTCAAGTGATATTACAAGTAAATGAAAGCTTTTAAGGGTCCACTAGGACCAGTAAGAAATATAAGTAGGACTTTGGTGAGCAGTTGCAAGCGCTATGAATACTCGTTTTTAAATGAAAACCTAACTGTAGAATAGAAGAGAAGGAAAATGGGAGTGTGTATGTACGTTATTCTTGCTTCGTGAGTGAGTGGCTACCTACTTAACTCTCCTTTCGGATGAAACTCTAGGTATGTATCTAATGGTTTTGTAATCGTATATTCTATAAATGAAACCGACACCGGAGTATTATTATGATAAGAATTTGTGTACTGTGTGTTCATACAGTGAATTGCTTCAGTGCGCACAGTACACACAGTGTGCACATAAGACTATCATGAAACAGGTCGCAACGAAGAAAGGATGGGGGTTTGTCCATTCATTTAGTGGACTATGGAAGCATAACTCAGGAAAAGAAACGTGTGGAGACTCGGGGTAAAGTGAAGGTTTTCACCAACCAGCAGCAGGCATATGGCAATAAGTAAACCTCCACTTATTCTTTTTAAAAGACAAGGAAATCCTTCCTTTTGCAAAAATTATATCCTGGGAAGAGAAATGGAGAAAGGACACACATTCAACTATGGAGAATCTAAATCTTTAAATCTGGAGCATTGCACTACCACCGCCCGCATCCTTATACCGTTTGCCTATTTCTCTTTCTCTCTCCTTCCGTGTTCTCTCTGTCCATACGTTTTACATATTGTAGTAAATGTGTTTACGAGGACGATGGCACATGAATAAGTAAAACTGAAAATATGGTAAAGTACACGGGAAATCTAAACTTGAGTAAGTTAAGTGTATGCATACATGCACAAATAATGTCAGCAGGTTCAGAATTAATGCTGGTTGAGAGACTGAAGAGTAAAAAGAGCTAAGCGGGTTAGTAACTTGAAACACAAGAGTATCCATGAAATGAGCGAGCCTATACAGTGGAATAGATGGCCTTGTAATCTAAACTATGCATGGTTCTTTTTTTATGGAATTTCAGTATAAAACACTACAAGGCTTTTTACTATAATACGCGTGACATATAAATAAGGAAGTATAAGTGAGTTCAATACAATGCTACTTGTGTCTTTTTATAAACTGGTACTTTTGTATGGAGATACACTCACAAAAACTAGTTTGCTGGTCGTCTCTCAACTTACGTACCATCATTCCAAATACATCAGAAAATTTCCCTACATTATGGGAAAAGTTCATTTGGGAAAAGTAGAGACTAAAAAAATCTCACACATTCCTTCTCTCATCCTGTTTTATCCACCTCGCTTGTAGTTAGTACAGTAATTCCATTGTGCTAAAACCCTGTTTTTATTCTCATTTTGGAGCACTTTCACCACTTCAACTACAGCAAGTATGCATGTAGCAGTATTATTTGCTCTCTGAGAGGGTGTCGTTGATATGCTCCACTTGTAATGGATTTAGTGTAATATTTCCGCATTCATTATGGATTCATGGAAAGGGAAGCTCCTGTTTTAATAAGTTGAAATGCACGCAAAAAGTTGAACCTTTTCTAGGAAAAAACTATTGTTCTGTATTCAAAAACTCAATGATATGTCGTTTCTATTTGTATTATGTTTGGTGATATTAGGGCTTTTTTTATTAAATTAATAATAAATGCACAAAAATGTAGGTCACAAAAAGAACTTTTGTAAAACATTTTTTGTTAAAAGGACAGTTCAACACTACTACTGATCCGATGCGTCTGCGTAGTCTTGATTTTAATTAATGTACCCATATGCGTTTATATATACATTATACGTTTATACGTTGTAAACTCTTGTCGACAACTTATTTTGGCAGTGTCATCCGTAAATTTTGATAGTGCGAAATTTTGAAGACAGCGATTCATATATTTCTCAAACTGAGAATCTCAATACAACTGTGCACCTATTGAGACCGGTTTCTGGACCTCGTTTCGTTCGATTTGAACCATTTTTATCGAACATCAGAGTATGGGGATTGGTGGTCAAAAAGTTATTAGTAATGACACTGGATGTAGGAAGTCGATTTGGTATACATATACTAGGAGCTTGAGGTCGGGGATGGCTAAGGAATTTGACTTGTTTAATTGTTTATTGTTTAAGGCTACCTCGGTAATCCTTGATTCAAAGAGATTTCCGACCATTGCCTGCGCCTGGCTAACTGGATGTCTTTGGGGAATCATCGACGAGCCAAACTGCTAGGTCTATTATGAATGCCTCTTTGCATAAGAGGACCATTTGGAACTTCCAAATTGGAACCCTTGTCCCATCATTAAATTGTTGTTCATTACTATTACCGGCTGTTTGTTTATTATGGCATGACATGACGTTCTTCACAAACCCGGACATCCTCATTCCCTGGATTTGATTGTTGGGGCTGTTTCTCCATTTTACGTGGGCAATTTCGGTTGCGCAGCATGAGCTGAGAATTCGTTGACGCAGCGTTCGTTCGTGGAATGGTTCGAAAATAAACTTTCCGACTGAGTCGTGACAATAACCCGTCAATACTGGCGCAAGTTTCAATTAACCTGTCCGATATCAAAATAGTCTCCACTTTATTTAGAGCAGAATACCCATGTCTTTAGTGAAATGTATTATGTACATAATACTTGCTGTTTTGATGATGGAATTTCAAAATGGACGCAATCCTTTTGAGGTGGCTTGCGGTTTGATGTGAACAGAAAGAAAGTTTCATGATGTGTTTGACATAATTTTGTATGTAGGTATACTTATCACTGACTGTAGTCATTCAACTACATATATTTCCCTCTTGAATTTAACTCAGCAGTCTGTCTAATTAAAACTACCTTTCATCCTCCCCTATCTCACGGGAAGATTGATAATGATAAGATATACCGTCTAATGTGACGACTATAAGTCCAGTTACATAAAGGGTACATAATGTATTATACTGCATAAAATTATTATTATCACTGGCAGTCTTCCATCATTTTAAATAATGATGGTGTAACGTACGAAGAGTATGTAATAATTAAGATATTCATGGTAGTCACTTTGTTATATTTTCCAGTATAATAAATATCATAGCATTAGCTTACATAAATGGTATACATAAAGAAAGGTTATGCATATACATAAACCAGTATGACCTGTTGAATAAACTTAAAACCTCCATTAACGACAAATGTACACAGCCTAAACTCTGAGAATTTCCCAGAGAAAGAGAAACCCGAGAAGATTCTCCTAGCATTTGAGTTCTACTGTCAATACGTTCTTCATTTGTTTGCAATTACTTATTAATGAAGTAATAAGGAAATGAGCACGACGCGAAATTCTTGATGGCGCATTCGGTGTGGTAGGGAGAGAACAAGTTCCGTTCCATCCTTGAATACGAAAATTTATGAATTTCTGGTTTTGCTTCATCATTTCAGCTTTTGAAAGTATTAGTCGACATAACCTGATCATTTTTCATTGAATAATAAACTCAACAGCACATCAAATAAAATTCAATACTCCAACAAAGTTTTCTTCTTTGAGCACACTTTCTCCTCTAGATCAACCGTCTTGTGGATACCCCTTCCGTTTCATTCATGACAGAACGATCAGCTCTCAGACAGTCAATCGCCAGACACAGAAGAAGAGAATTAACTTAGGAAGTAAAAGTTACTTTTCCATTTGCAACTGACTACTAAAAGTGAGATGATTTTCGGGTTTTCCCTTCAAACTTTTTCCTTCTTTGATGGAACACACGCTAAAGCTACATATCACATCATCACCATCATGCACATAATGCACCCCACGAACAAGTTATTTCTGACTGTCAGTTTAATATTAATATAAAGTGCTGTGTTTTGATGTTATGTTGCTCTGGTGGTAACTTGTGTGCGTGTTCATAATATGAAGCTGTCAAAATGAGTTGGTTTATAGAGAGAGTGTAAAAATATTATAAAAAATGGAAAAGTCAGCATTTTCAATGCACATATAGTGCATGCTTGCGTCTGCTGAATTTTTTAAAAGCAAGTAATATTCTCAGGCTGATGGGGCCAGAGGATCTTACACGATTTCGTAATATTCGCTTGCATTTGACGTTTCACCCTCCTCCTTCCGTTCTCGTCCAAACATTATTATGAAATCGTCCAAGTGCAAAGTGGGAGAGAATATCTAACAATATAAGTAAGTTTCTTTTCTCTTCTGAAATTGTCGCCTTGAACTTGATACAATGCAGAGTGGGAAAGCTAAACTTTTTGTTTAGTTTTACCCGAAGACAATTGAAAAATATTACAACTTGGAATGAAAGATGGTAGGGTGCCTTCTCATATTTTCTGCACAATAAATGTATTACAATGAAACAAGTGCTGCGAAGAAACTATGCTACACAAAATTACATTAAGCTAACAATACCATTTCTCTTGATAATGTGTTTATAAGAAATGCAGTTTATCAAGACCTCGGTAGCTTTGTTGAAGGAATTTCCATGAAACCATCATTTCTACATACGACTGTGTGAATATCTTGAAAATTTAGCTCGCTTTTTAATGAAGTGCTGCTGTGAGATTGAAAAATCTTGTTTTGTGAGGTTACTGAAAACTTTTTTAAATTGAATATTTTAAGTTTTAATTCTGATTATCTTCACTTAAATGTCTGTGCGTAAGCATGCCTTAATTTTAAACAGCAAATGGAAATACTTGGCCCATTTTATGGGTTATTCTAAATTCTAAATTCTAAACTTAGCTCTATTTCACCTGTCTACACAGTTGTAATCTGATTTACTAAACTTCCTCAAATGGGTAAACTCCGCGAAAGAAAAAAAGACATTAGCAGTCAAATGGCGTCATCTGCTTTTTACATGTCCATAATATTTTTGCAAGATCCAAAAATAGAACATATTAAGTATACCAGGGGAAGACGTACAAAACGCATAACATTCCTGTTTCATTTTTATTTTAAGATGAGAACGAGAGAAACCTTGTGTGTCACTTGAGTTGTGTTTTTTGTGGATATTTTGTAGCTGTTGTCGTTGATTCTGTTTCTGTTGTTGGTAAAACAAAAATGATAGAGAAGATTGAGGCAGATGGGAAATGTGTGTGTGAGAGAGAAAGGGAGAAACAAAAGGGAAAGCACGTACCATCAATAACCCTTAATGCCCATTTCTTCCTAAGTAATGATACAAGTCATCTAGGAATATGAGAAAAATAGCATTTCTTCCGTTTCTTGCCATTTTCTTTCTCGTTTTCAAGTGCATATTTTTCTTATGCTGCTTTCCCTGCTCAATGTAAGAAAGTATAAGTAGATACTTTTCTCCATTGAATATCTGATATGAGTTTTGTATTATTTCAAACAAGCTGGAAGATATTACATACGATAATATCCTTTTCTAGGTTCTTAGCGTAGTAAAAATATTCAAAAAACAGGAAGACAAACATGCTTTATTCAAGTAGAAATAGCCGTGAGCAGCAGCTTCCCAAAATGGCCATACATACATACCCACTCACTTATTCGTACTTACTCATCCTATACATTGAAACACTTGTACATACAAATACCATATTAATAGTTTGAAATGGAAAAATATCATCACTAATGCTGTTGTTGTTGAAAGAATAAGCTTTTCTTCAGAATTATTGCTCAAGTTATGTATGACACAAACGGTTACTCGTCTAAAGCTAAAAAATAGTAAAAAGCATTTATCATTCAGGTACATGGATTTTCATCAGAAACTGTCACCTGTCCTCTATTCACTACTACTGCTGCTTACTGTGGTTAAGTTTAATTTCTTCCATTATTACAATGTAAATCCTCGCTGCTATAAACTATCTATGAAAGTACACTTTTAAACTTTTCTCCTGTGATATTTTTTCCGAGAAATGGTAATATTCCAACTCGTAAAAGTTACAGTTTTAACATTTTTCTTAGAGGATGATGGCAACAACTATGATGCATATCATAATATCTGTATTTTGGACACACCTTACAATATCAACAGCATATACACAATGTACGCTCAGAATAAGTACACTTGTAATATCAAATAGGAAAATAAGCTTCCGCATCGTTTAATAACATGGCTACTTTTTATTTTTAGTAGAAAAGTTTACAATATTATATGGAGAAATTGAACACATGGGTAGCGTGCAAAATTTACTGTTTTCATGGTGTCCCTCAGATCTCTCTCACTCTCTATCCTTCTTCTCGTGATATGTTATATGTGTTTATGTTGTTCACTCCAGAGCACTTAGACTTGTGGACAAACAAAATATATGGTGGAACAACATCGTAATTCACCCAAAGAGTTTTATTGGGCTCTTGCAAAAACAGGATCATATACATACAAATGCTCATACCATCACCACGATATACGCACTTGTGTTTTAGTAGTTTTTGCCACCATCATCAAACCCTACTCGTACTACACATACACAACTCACTATTTTGTTGAGAAATGTCTCCTGCGACCAGTGTGCATTTCACCTCTTCTCTCCATCTCTTTCTCCTTTGCTCGTTGAACCGAAAAGTAAGTAAAGGAGAGAGTAACAATCCACACACGGCAGTAGTATATACCATTGTGGTGGAAAATATATGTACCTAGTTGCCTTGTTTTGTGTCTTCTGCTGAAAATATACCTTCAAGTAGCAAATATGTAAGTCAAACAGAGCATACATATATTACACAGCAAAACTGGGAAACCGCTGGAGATGAAACTATATGCATCGCAGGACTACGTATACGCTGTCCACATTCCAATGAAACACGCATTTAGCTGGAGGCTGTGTAAAAGTGGGGAAGAAAACAGGAATAAGATCTCCAGAGATATCTTTGGTATCAAGTAAAACAGCAGCAGTGGTAGTGGTGGTAGCGGCAGAAGCGACAAAATGCCTACTCCACCAACGAGGATGGCGCGACGAAAATGCAGCAAACATTTCATATATTATATTAAGTCGTGGTGATGGTGGTGGTTGTTGGTGACGTGATGTTGTATATGGCATACATAGAGATATGTACGTACCTACCTTAAAAAGTTAGCAATATTACTTTCACACTAGTTACGTTACTACTACAAATACAGCGTAAAATGGTGTAGTCACACCGCTACATTCACACTCAAGCCAGTTTTTCCTTCCATTTTTTTCTGGTAAAATCAGCCTACCAAATGGAACGAAAGTGCAAGAGAAGAGAGTTTTATGATGTTTTCTTCACATTCCAGACAAATGCAAGAGTTCTGTAGGAGAGAAAACAGGGAATTTGTTATATTGCCTACAGGTTTTCGCATCATTTCGCACCAAAACTCTTTCTAGTCTTACTACTAGATTGCTTCATATTTTTACATTCACAACAACAAGCAACCCTTGCACTTGAGTGTGTAAGAACACCTTCTTTTATAAGCAAGATTATAAAAAAGGAAACCGAAACTACGTAGAAGGTAAACGGAGGCAACGAATCTTTTTTGTCTCTTGATAAAAGTTTAGGTCGCAAAATTTTCTGGCCTGTTTGATATCACTAATGGATTCGCTGAAACGTTACATTCCTACACCGCACCACTATCCTAATATGTACTACGTATACACAGGGTCCCATGTGGAAAATCTCTACAACGAAAATATAAGAGCAACTGATTCGTTCTTATATTTTCCATCTAAAAATAATCAGCCGTAAGAGATCTGCATATTCCATCTTTACAAATGAAAAGAGTTGGAATGAGTGGGAGAAAAATGGCATTCTTACCGTTTTAATCAACTTCTTTCCGGAAATAAGTTTTTTTAAGTTGATAAGAAAGACAGAAGGAATGGAGAAAGCAATCTTATTTTTTCTTGATAAATATATGCATATTGTGCACGCACAAATATATAGGCATACACGATTCTGCACTTGTTCCAATACATATGTAAATAGGTCCATTCTATATGTACATATCTGTATCTTGTAACTTGCTTGCTATTCTCGAAATAAATGAGAAGTTGAGAAACTGGACCCCAAGTTCCTCGAAAAAATTAGTAAAAAGAGGGCATATATGAAGTTTTTAAAAAATTAGGTTTCCTCAAAAAGTTTCAAAGAAAGTTGCCTCTGTTGATTATGATGACAAGGCTCCTTCTTTAATGACTAGTTAGCCTTTCACACTGCTTGCTCCTTCGTAGTAAATATCTACCTTGATAAAATAAATCTCAAAGATAGAACAAGATAATCTTGTTGGGAGAGATTGCGAATAAATAAGAAAAATTCTAGGAAATAACTAGGATTCAAGTTTTCTCCTTCATTTTTTTCTCCTACTTTCTTCTTTCCTACCGGAAAGCAAGTCCTTTTTAGATAACAAGAAAAACACATATACTTTCTAAATTAGCCTCTTTCTTGAGAAAGTAGCACTACCAAGGCAAAAACTTAGACATGCTAATTTCTTGTCATTTATTTTCATGTGCAGGTGCACTCAACGAAATATTCTGTGTGGGTTCATTACAAACAATTCCCTTTTTGATTGTGAATTGCCGCAGTGGAATGTTTCGAGAAATTATTGCAAACAAATCGCAAGCTACTTTTGAGTGCAAAAGATTCAAGGACTATCAATAGTATGTACATACACGCTTCTTTAAAGTATTGTTATCGCTCCAACAACATGACATTCAGATCCCAACGTTATAAGAGAAGGACAAAACCCGTCAAGTCTGTAACTCTGCTCTAAATTCAGCATGAGTTTACTTCCTCCATAACCAACAATCAGCATTCCTTTAGCGTCTAGTGAAAAGAAAAGTTCTCGTGGCTTTATTTCATTTTTTTACTACGCGCTTTGTCCCTTTTCCTCTCATCACGTTTTCTTGCAATGGATTACTTTCTATAAAAGGGCACACACAGAATATAGATAACAGAATGTTGAAAGGGTTCTTCTAGTTCCGAGCACTTGCCACTCTGGTACTCCTGTTATTTTTATAACTTTGAAACATAAAATTGGATAGTGAAATAAAGTGACTATATCTACGGAATAACTTAACTGATGAGTAAATAAGCATAAGTTGTAAGTAGTCAGAGAAGAACAAGAAAAGTGTACATTATGGAAATTCTAGAGGAAAACCTTTTCATTAAAACATTCCTTAGAATTTTTCTGTTTTCCCTTGTTTACCACTCTGACAAGATGCAGCATTGTACACGGAGAATTGTGTAGTAGAATGCAAATACGGTGTGTTGTATGTTTCTATTTATGGTTGATGCTGGTTCTTTCTAGTTGGCTGGCTTGCATAGTTATGTTGTAAGTTGAGCTCAATTTTCATTTTAAAATACGGAGAATTTCATTTTCGGCCATCTGCAAAATTTATCCTGCTGGATGGATGCATACCATTGAAAGCATGAAATAATTCCCTTGTTGTACACACTACACAGCAAGTATATAAGTCGAGTTTGTATTTCGTCTTGTTCCTATTGCTCATACTATTTTAAACTCGCATTTTCATAGTTTGCTGAATTGTCATCACGCGGAAGTAAATGTACAAAACAAGTGGGATCTTGGAGATAGTAGTGAGCTCTTGTTACTTGCAATACTATACCCACAGCACAACATAAAACTTTTTGTGCATTTCACAGGACACAGGTCAAATTACAAATTTTATTTCTCCCAAGAAAAGGCTCTCACACTCTACCAGTGTGCGTGGGCGCTTGTTAGTTTGTTTGTATTGTTTTTGCTTGTTTGCATTCATTTTAAGTTTAGTTAGAACGGCAATTTTGCTAGAAGAAAGTGAAATACAGAAATGGTGGCAGGGACAGGAGTAGTAGGAGAGAAAATAATTGCCCCATAGGTTCTTCAGATGAAAATTGTTTTACATGTGCTGGGCCTGGTTGTGTAATTTTCTTGTTTAAAGAAAAAATCTCAAGTCGGGTTCCAATAAGGAAAAAATATATAGCCTTTTAGCTTATTACTCACGTTATATCAACAATACATATAACTTTAAGTTTGAATAACAACCCTGGTACTTATGGTGTGGAGTGGAGATAGGGAAATCGATGGAATTAAGAATTTATAAGGACGTTTTTACAAACAATTCGTATAAGGGATTCAAGGCATGTTTTTGACCCAGTTTACTTCTCACGTAGGTCCAAATTTCATTACCACACATCTCAGATATGTAATCCCTGTGCACCATAGCCTAAAAAACGTAGGATGTAGCTAGGTACGCAAAAACTCTGTCCAGGGAGCTGCATATTATCATAGGTAATGTAGGTAAGTGAATAAAAATATATGGTAGTTCTATGCCAGTTCATGAGAATTCTTGTACAACAAAGAAAATTTTATCTTTTGCGGAGGAAGAAAATGTAGGTGGGGAGAAGGTACAGACCAAAAAATTATTCTGCTATGCACCGGTGAACACACATTTTTAAACTTCTATTCTTTATTCCCACCACAATAATAGTGCTTTTGCTTAGCATACGGTTGGGCTGAAATGTAAACAGTGATTAAAATTAGAGTTGGAGTGTTTCATAATATTTCGCTTACGATGTCCCAATGTGCGCCATATAATGTGGCCATAAGATTATTTCTTACAAAATAAAAAAGTTGAAATAGGCAACTTATTACATTTTACAATGTGCAAAAAATTTACAATTTCTACGTGGGCATAAAATTTTTTTTGCTCATTAATAGGATTATGAAGCAAATGGGTTTCGGCAGAAATTAAATACATATGCCGGGTAATGCTATAGTTTGTCGTAGTCGTAATTACGACTTAATTAAAATAATAAACATAGCCACACTCGGATCGGGAAAACAATGAAGTAACTCTTATTTTTATTATTTCCTTTAGGGTTTTTAGTGGAGCTAAAGTTGATTGCACGGTTGAATGGGGTAGTATGAGATTTTTGGATAGCTGCCAAATATACATAAGATGGAGAGCCTGGCTGTGTGAACATAATCATGTCAGTGAGTTAGTAGGAAAGCACTTTTGTTGTAATAATGCTTTTATTGAAACGGGGAACGCCGCCGGTATAACTAACTAGTAGAGCTGCAACAAATTGATATTTGAAATGCGATGTACATACATTTCTCTAGATGCAAGTTTTCGTTACATTCAAGAAAATGGCAAAACGAACAGCGTGATAATTAAGTCTGACACGAAAACAAGAAGCAGACAGCATAATGAACAAAAGGAACCTAAACTGGAACAAAGAAGCAATCCTTCATGCTTGGCAAAATTATTTGTAGAGTAAACTAAAAGGTTAGGCCACATTTAGCAAGCAGAGCTCACAACCGTAGAAAAGTAGTAGCAACAGTATCGTTGTAGTTGTATGAGAGTATCAACCTATCAGTATCATAATCATCTTTTCATTCCATGTAATCCATTCAGATTTATCGCTGTTGTTGATTCTAAGTGATGTGGAGGAGAATGTTTATGATTACTTACATGACAGCTGCTTTTGCTGACCAATGTTCATTATCCTTCCGTTCTGCTAATAATACGTGACTAATATGTTATCAAGTAGAATGAGTGCTATATATATAGATGCTGTATGTTACGAGAGAGAATTACACTCTATATTCATATTCGTTCAAACCCCGGAAATTATTTTGAACAACAAACAAAACGCCCTCGCAAAATTCCATCTTGCATTGCAGATCAGTCCGTTTTCTGATAACTGCCAATGTCACGAAACGAAATCATTAAATCTCCTCTGTAGAATATCAATTTCTTTTTCCCTCTTTCTTTACTTTATGTATTTGATTGCGCACTTGGCAGGATAAAAACCTAGAAGAAAAAGCATAGTGGAAAGAGGGATTGTCCCAAAGCAGTAAAAATAGGCCAATGTAACAAATGGAAAAAGTTACCAGAAATACACAAGTCGTAATATACGCGTCTAAGGATTTTTTGATGTTCAAAAGTAAATTGATATGTTATTGCCTTCTGGCAGTGTCACTGACAAGTGATGTATGAGGAAAACTATATGAATCGAGCAGCGTACACTTATATGAATGATGATTTTACTTGGAATGGACAACAAGCAAAAGAAGAAAATAGCATATTAGATGAGAATATAAGTAACTCTTTAGGTAACCGTACTATACCGAATGTGTGCATCTATATAAATCTCAATAAGTATATAACGCATAATATACGGCATTGATTTCAATTCAGCATCGGCATTCAGAGAAGGCCTGTGAGAGTATGAGCCTGTAGATCAAGAGCAAGGATATTTGGTGTGCCCGTGTTTTTGGCAAACGCAAAAGCCACAGGACAAGGTTTTGCATGAAGCATAATATTGACAGAGGGGATATATCTACTCAGCTTGAGCATAATCCTTTGCGATATTTCCTCAATCTTTGTACAGAACAAGTCAAGTAATAAGTTTCCTTCATTCATATCCTCATTCAAACAAATATAAACAGAACATTACATAAAGAAGTACAGTATAATGCATGCGCATTACGCTAGTAAGCATATTCGCTTAATCAAAAATAAAAGTGTTTTCAATTTAGCAGATGAGTTTCATGATTTTGGTTTCTTTTCAAAGGAGATGAATACAAACAAATAAATAATACGAAGAGAATCTTTCAATGTGAACTCTGGAGATTTTGGCCCAGTTTTAATACTCTTAATGTGCTTCGCATCACGTACGTAAGTACGTACCAATTTTCAGTAACAACGTAAACACACAAAAAACTTACTTTTATGCGATGAAAAGAAGTCACTCGGCCCAGTTCTGGAATCTACCAGCAGACCAAGTCCTCCTCGCAAAATTCCCGCATCGTCTTCTTGACCATCGTATGATAAATCACGGAGGTCAACTTCTGGGTTATTTTTCCAATAGCCTTGTGGACATTCATAAAATACGACTCCATCTGAAATATGTACAAAAGATTAAAGTGCATCTTTTAGAACTATTATAAAAAAGTTGACTTTCAATTAATATTATTTAAGTAAAAGCATGTTTACGTCAAATTACATAACTTTTGTATAATATTGTGTTCTTTTCGCAATATCATCAACCTTTTTAAACGATTAGGTATTTTTAATCTCAGAGTTTTCCGCTGGATTTCCGAGAATGACATTTTTATAGTCAACAGGCATGTTTCACTTACATAGACTTGACAGTCACGATGAATTTGCACAATTAATTTGAAATAACTGTAAACATGCAATCCATTCTGATTAACTTATTTTGAACAATCCACCTTACTGCACCAAAAAATATAGAGCATCTTTGGAGTTTTCTCCGCTTCTTAGCCGAGTAAAATCTACCTCGTTTAATTCACTCGCGCAACTTTCTTTGGAAAGTTGACAGGGTAGGAAACTTTATTCCTTAGCAGGATGGATGAATGTTGCCATCCTTCTTACTTATCGCATCATAAATCCCCAACGTAAACTCATCCATCCTTTTAACCCACCATCAATCAATCCATCATCCTTTTATTCCCACGTCAAAAACCTCACCACAATATGCAAAGTCTATATATCTTTCATCCGCCCACCACGAGATAGCCCAACACCTTTTCCGTTCCACCCTTCTTATTTCCGACAATGTTCCAACCCACAAGCTACGTGAGTAAATATGAGAAACTGAGGCTCTTCAGAGATGGGACGATAAACGGTTTATTTTATATTTAAATATAAGGCAATGCTTATACTTTATAAACTGGGGAAAGTCACATGCAAGTTACGAGCGCAAGTCTTATAGGTTGTTCTTATTAGTTGACGGCTTCCATAATCATAAAGAGCACATCCATTCTTTATTTCGACCTTTCCTATTACCTATATAGTTTCTGTTGAAAATGGAACAAAGGCATTTCAGGCTCAGAACCACAGTAATGCGCCATAATACCATCAGTCTCCTTTGCCCATTCTAATCGTACAGTTTTATTGTGCATCTCCTCAGTAATAACATAATATTCAATATAACGAATTTGTATCTTCTCCAACTTTCCCACATCCCTAGTTTTGATGAACTTGCTAATGTATAACAGTGCATGCATTCTTCTCATTTCATATAACTCTGGTTCTAGGTTTCAAATTTTCACACAGAACACAATAAAGTGCTTTTTCATGAGTGCCCCAAACCGGGTCGGGGTCTACAGTAAGTTGGGATATAAGGTTCCACAGTTAGTATAATGCGTTTTAACCTACTCTGGGAATTCCAATTGTGCTCCATTCAAGAGCATAAATCAGAGTGACATTTCTTCAGAAAGCAATGTCGAGCAGCAGTAGCAATAATTTGTTTTGGAGTGTTTCTCATCACATATATCTGTAAGATCCCATCCACAGTTTGGATTTTAAGGCCACAAACTTATTAGGATTTTGTAATTTGTGAAAATACAAAAAGATCGTAACTTATTTTATTTTAATGGTTGCATTTGCATGTTGTGCTCCTTGAGAACATTAAGTTAAATAGAAACTGTGGATTCGAACTTGAATGAAAACATAAAAGTAAGCAACATACATATCTAAGCCATACAGTAAACAGCTCAAATTTAATAAGATCCGGCAGCTCAAAGAATTGAAATAATGTACTAATATCCCAAAATGATCTTCTAGCGACCCAGTTCCCTCAATTTTAAGCGGATATTTACGATGTAGATAATTGATTATTTTACACCTCAAGCCAATATGAATTTTCTGCACAAACTTATGTGCAGTTTCCGCTGTTAAACATTAAAATTGTATTTTGGTCTGATGAAAGCAGGTTGTATAATTCTTTTTGCATTATTTTACACTTTCTGAACATGTACATTCATAATATATTAATAAACTGCAGTAGTGTTTACATTTACATTAGTATTACCCAATGGATTTGAAAACAGAGAACAATGTATATTATATTATGCGAGGAAAAGACTCCTACGCCACATTCAGCAGCTACTTACATAAGTAAGTCTAACTAACGGTTGCATATAATGCTTTTATATATTAATTTCGCATATAAATGAAGGTATGTAAGTATGTATTTTAAATGATGGCACGATATGTAACCGGTGATGTATAATGTTATTATGCTTTTCTGCCCTGCTGGTATGTACGATGCGGTTGATGCCTTTTACTTCTCTTCTACTTACTGCAACCCATTTAGTATTCTTTCTTTATTATGGTTTCCCACTTCCCACAATTCAAGAATTCACGCCCTCAAACAGTGAAATAATACCAGTCTAAAAGAGGAATATTATTACATGAAAATGGGAGAATGAAAAGAGAAAGAAATACTACAAAGAGCTAACCACACACAAGACAAGAGTGCGTACAAAAAGTAATATGTTTCTTTTAGAAGGCTTCTTTCTTTCCTCAAAATTGCTCTTTTCATTCACAACATACTCCAGCATAGTAGACCCAGGACACATACAAAATATTTTATTGTGGTTGTACATATTTAGTAAGTATGTTGTGCTTTTTGGCATCCTTCTATTCTCTCAAGTATTTCCCGATTAGTTCAAATATTCATCCTATATATCTGCCCCTCTCTATGAGTTACATAATGTTATACTCTTGGTCAAAGAGAAAGTGTGAAGCTTCGTGTATCTATTCACTACCTTTTATATAACCATTATCCAAACGTATAATGTCTTGTATTAAATGGGTTTGTACCAAATAACTGTGTTGTTTTTTTTAAAAAATGCATGCACTGTATCTCTAAGAGTTAAGAAGAGGAAGCCCAACCTCTCAGATCTTTTAATATACCAAAGAAACATTGCCACAAACTGCTTTAATATTGCATACCCAAAAGAGTCACGAAGATTTCAAGAAAAACTTATTACATTGTGGGGATTTCCTGTAGCATTGCACAGTGTATATTTTCATTCTCAAAATTATGATACAAGACGGGGGAAAGGATTAATTTGCGTATTATTTATAAATATTACAGTGTAGAACAATGAGCAAGAACAATAGTTAGCATTTAGTTATAGTTTTATACCCAACGACCCCGAATTGTTATTTATGACCTCTCTGGTTTATCCTCTTATTTACATTAAAATTAATAGCTTCATTATTCTCACTGGAGAATTATAGATACATACATACATATAATGAAAACGAAAGGGAAATTCTTTTCCTTTTGTTGTTTTCCTTTCTCTTAATAAAATTCTCGCTTGGCGTGTGGTCCATGAAGGGTATTGTTTTTTAAACCACGAATATACAATCTCAGATAAAACATGTTTATTATATTCTGTGTTCAAAGCGTGAATAAAACAAATGCATGGAGTACTGAGCGCATGCGGCTCTCATTATTATTGCATTGTGCATACATGCGGAAGTAATGAACAGAAGAAACGCTTCCACGTCCGGGTGACGCAACTATTTTACTATTTTTATGCATATATTTTAACATGTACGTTTTTGCGAAATTAATTTCACATTTTCGTGGGATTGGCAGCCCATCTGGCACTGGTTGACAGTACAAGGTTTAAAAAAGTAAACTGCAGCGTGTGTACCATGTCATAATTCAAAGGGAAGATGATATTGCCAGTGGGCATTTATTTACAGTTGTTTGCTTTTTCACTGTATGCATGCGGCAGTGTAGCGAGGAATGATTTAATTTGCATTCCTGGAAGCATAACCAGATTTGTCAACTGTGTACTAGTTTTGCTTCATCTCTTGCAAAATACGACAGTTGAAATGAAGACTTGTCTCTGGTGATGACTTAAAAAAGAATAACAATATATACGAATAAATGAAATGAACAAGACTAAAAGTGAAGGCTTAATACTACACACAATATTGATACTGTCACTGCATTTTGTTTTTTAAGGATCAAAACATCAAAGTTTGGAACTTCATGAACGGCGGCTATAAATAGTCCGTCTGTCTGACCGAGAACAAAAAATATACGACATGGCTTGGAATTTTCATTTAAATTGTGTTTTTACTATGTCGTAACTAGTCACGAAAAAATTGTAAAAAAACTAATAGAATTATTGCATATGTTTGTAAATTCCTTTACAGATTTAATTTATATTTTTCGCAACACATTTTAAGGTAGAATAATGCTTTGATGTATAAATATGGTCAGTACATAATATAGATTTACTACCCTTTGATGACACCAAGGTCGAACATGAGATCATTCTAAAATTAATTAAAAAATTCGTGTGGTTTTGAATACACTGACAGTAACTTGCCAGGAATAACCTACCTACCATCCGCTACTTTATTATATAAGGATTATCCATTTCATAATTTAAGCAAATGAATCAATGTCATTTGACGCATAAATATTTGCTGGAAGCTCTCAGAAAAAAGTAGGCTACTGTGAACAAAACGACATTCAGTAGTGAGCACAGTAATATATCCTTCTGAACTGACTTGTTTATTTCACTGTCAACACGCTTTGATGTCACTGTCACGGCAAGAAGGCAGTGATATAGGCAGAGGATTATAGTGAAAAGGATACTTTTGCCGCAGCCGCTGGAGAGAGAACAAACTGAGGCAACAAATGCAATTGAAATGTAAAATGAAATGAATGCGAGCTTGGACCCAAAGGTCATTTATTAAAGCTCTCTCGCTGCAAAGATCAGCAGCGCCCATCAAAGTCAATACTATTTTTACACAATATGTGTCACCAGAAGTTAGTACTTGTATAAAATGCAATGGTGACAGCGTCAGTTAGGATACAGTCGTTTTGCATGTCTCTTCTCATCAAGTACTGCGAACCGTTTTACTTTTCATTCTTTTTATTGAATGCTTTTGGTAGCTAACTTAAATAGTGATCAGTTTGTATTTCAATTTTGTCATTTATTTTTTAGTCTCATATTACAAACAACATCAGTATGGCAAAGTATTTTATACTTTTTACACTAATTATAGCGTGTACCATTGTGTTACGCTGGG
>JAHZMV010000578.1:0-13049 GCA_027743765.1 Coecobrya sp. COE2
AACAGCTTGTATGATAAACTGATTCGGTTTTGCATTCTTATTAATTCATCTATCGGCATCGTGTCTTGGGAAATATTGAGCAACGATACGCATTTGTAAAAGCTGGACCACATTATACACATTACCGAGACAAATGTGCAGGCACCTCGGACAATGTAGAAAAAGCCGGACAACAAAACAAATCGAATTAACAACGCAAATGTATTGAATTCATAAATTTTTTCGGATGAAACCATGCTTTTGAATATGTAGATGTAAGGGTCCAAGTCAAGCAGGAGCGATCTAGCAATAAAATTCCAAGTTCCTCCAACAAATCCAGAAATCATTCCAAGTAGCAGGGTTTCAATCAACACCTTTGGTTTTTCTGAACAAAAAAATGATTAAGAATTTTTTTATATTTCTGTTCTTTCAGAGTACACTTACTTTGATTCTTGTAGATGTCATATTGAGTTAACAATATTTGGTTAATTCCAGTGGTGAATCCGATGTCGGTGAGAATGATATAAGTACAGAAGAAGAATACGCACAATGCTGCAGCCACAATGATCATAATAATGTATGGAGTTATTTCATGGTTGAATGTTAGCTCGTCCTTCTCAAGGGTCTCTTTCAAATAGGAACCGACAACGTACCCTGAGGAAAGAACGTATAATATTGCCGAAAGCGAGGAAACAAAGAAGCATATGTATACCAAATTGGATGGATGAGTTGGGCGAATCAGCAGACCTGATTTTAAATCCCAATCAAGTAAAGAAGGGGGCAGAAATGAGAATACTTTTTGATACATAGAAATTGAAAGGAACTCTAGTTTGGAAACCATTTTGATAGTTTATACTTGTAAGTTAGTTACAAAGTTAAGATGCTACAGTTTTTAAAAAATTGTCTTGTTTGGTCAACGTCACTATTGAGCCTGGTTGAGTACCTTTCTCAAATTGCCTACGTGCAACTATTCTACATGTTACTAATTTTAAACATGTTACCCAAATAGAAAGCAATTGTTAACATTTAAAATTGGTATGCAATGCCTTGTAAGAACAACCTTGATATATTGAACTTGAAAAAGCTTTGAACTTTGAATATGTTTCGTTGAATTAAAAAACTCTTAGAACTGACGTAGATTCTATAATTTTAATCATAAAGTAGCAAGGTTATACAAATGTATAAGTATATTCAGGCCTGGCTTCGCGGTTGAAGGCTTTATATTTATTCTAAAAATATACGTATAAAATAACTACTCAGAATTTATATAAGCTATTTCTGGTATCATGTTCACGTAGATTTCATACCGTTGGCTGGTGGAAGTGATTAATTTTAATTATTTAACGCTCTCAGCAAAATAGAATTTGTTCCCTGGATGAAGTACCATCCATGAAAATAATCATCAAGAGAACGCGATTGCTGTTAGGTTACGTAGCATAAGAAAAAAAATATTAAAAAGTGCTTTTAATTGAATAACTTTTAATGCTTATGCGAGTCATGGTTCGCAATTGTAGAAAACACATACGTGTACATATAAGCATTTGAACTTGAAGGGGAAAGTCATATTCCGATAGAACCAACGAATATTTTCTGTAATATGGCTTTTATGCTCACCAAACCAATATTTGAAAATGTTGATAGTTATGCAAATGCTTTGTTTTTCAATTGGAAAATTCCTACTTGTGCAGATGTGAGAATGAAGCAAATTATATTAAGTTACGTGACATGAACATGACAACCGCATAGCGTTATTTTCCACGCCGTTGGTCAATGTTGGTTACATGATTCAATTTGGCTACTTAAAAATTATTTTTTATAAAATAGGTAGATTCCGTAAACTTACTGACTCTCTGAATAGAAAGCATGATAACATAACATTATCATAGGTAATCAATAATGGAGCATGTGGGGCAATACTGATGAATTGTTACTACCCATCGTAACTTTAATTGAACTTCTGTGGTTGCACAATCTAATTACAAAGTTTGCTTTCACAAGTAGACAAGTCTCAACATGAGCTCTATCATTCAAGGGTTTAAGAATTTGAGTTATTTAAATTTATTAAAACCGCATTCCTAACTTATATGTACATAACCCACTCCAAGCGAATAAATATCTCAATATTACATGTTCTCAGTAAACAAGTTATGAAACCATGAAACCGCGTTATGCGAGAAAGTTTTGTTTATTATGTACTTATGTACACAGCCTTTCATCATGAACTGCTTGTTTATTATTCATTAGTTTAGTCAATTTTTATGCTTGGTTTGCAGTGTTACTATATAATCAAGACAAGAAGCTAGCATCAAAAATGAAGGATGCCCCAGAAAAAATAATTCGCGATTGGAACAGTTTGTTCATTTTCTTCGGCAATTCGAAAGAATTGGAAGATTGGTTGCGTTTCGCATTGCTACATATCTCCAAGTGACTAAGAAAACTAGCCCAATGATCAACATTTTGATTGGATCAGAAAGTTCTATGTAAGCCGTTTGTAATTCAGAAAATTGCATTAAGTTCTCGTTAGATTGGTCTATGCAACGTATGTTTGCATCGATATGAAAACGTATTTTTAAATTATTAAATTATCTTTAATGTGGGGATTGCCTTTTCATTCACTTGACGTACTAATGGAAAGCATCTTATGTATATTATGTAATATAAAGGCTGCCTGCCTGTCATCATAAACCCGAATGTAATAAAAAATTACAAACAATTTGGCAATAATTTTATCTCTTAATTTAGTAATCAAAAATTAGCGTGGTATTGTTTTTGATAATATTGCTGCTATTTCGTTATCAATTAAACTATACACGTGTAGATACCATAATAATAGTATTTTAACGCCAGTGTATTTAAACAGGGCAATAAAAGTCTATTTAGTGCATGATTGGAAGTAAGTATGAAATAATTTGACGAATTCGCAAGTATCATTACGCATTTAAAGCAAAATTAATGTGAATATGCAAAATCTAATACGTGAAAACACAGGTATCACCATTATTGATTTATGAATGATTTATGATACAGACACAGTTAACCACTGGACTATATAAATATTGCTACGTAAAATCGTAATTGTCCAGTAATAATTTTTTCAACCAATCTATCTATATTTCAGTTCATTCGTATAAAATTAGTAAACAGTAGTTATTTACCTAACGGTCTGGTATGACAAACAGTATTGAAAGTTATTAAGCGATTTATATTTGCTCAATTAAAAGTAGACAAACTGAAATCTGTCATCGTACAACACTACATACATACCTTTAAAGTCTATTTTTTACTACTACACCAGTGCAGTGGAGAGGCGATGTCGTTTTGGAAACAGACTATTATTTTTAAAAAATAACCAAGACAATATTTAGTTCTTCTACTCAACCGATCAGATATACTTTACAAGTCTCGATCATGATCGATCAGTCTCTCGATCATACAAGTAAGTTTTTACAAACCGTTAGTTTAGTTTACAAGTGACTCGTGATAATATCTATTCAAAATGTTGATAGCACAAGCCTTACTGCCATTGGTACTAAAAATCTTCCAAACGTACAGAAAATTCACTACAATCATCCACGAGTACTCCCACGGTTATCCAGATGCCCTTATAGTCTCAAAGAAATCAGTAAAGCCTTATTATCGAAAGGTGTCAATTTCGTGTACATATCTCTCCATGGTTTTAATTGAGAACATTTTAGCTCCAAATCCATGTACATCATGGCAAACAGTTAAATCTCTTGTACACTGCGTTGGCATCTCGTTTCACTTACCAATCCTAACTGAGATATTTGCGAAACGGGAAGATATTTCAGGATTGCTTAATTCTTGTTTACAATTCGAAAGACATCATAATCGTACGTGTATTGACATGCCATATTATTGTTGAACTGACTATATTTAAGTTAAAATAATTTTAATTCTGTATTTTTAAAGCGGAGAACTGGATTCCATCAGAAGCACAGCAAGGTCTTGGTAAGAGACTACCTTATTACGCAATGTTGGGAGGATTAACTGCACCAGCAGCTGTAGGAATGATATATCTATATACCTTATTAACACCCTGTATGCCAATGCTTTTCGGATTTTCTAAATTTAATAACGTTCCTTGCATAGATTCTTGCTTACATGAAGACATTCTTCAAAAATTATTTGGTCAAATACTACACATACTTTCTGCCACGCTTGCTAGTTGGGTGGCATTGTTCACTTTTTCAAATTGCATTTTAACTTGTTGTTTTTATACATGCTTAACTTGCTACTGTTTTCTCAATTATTTAGCTTTAGTCAAAAGGAAAATTTCTAGGGCAAATAGAATTGAACAAATCGTAGGAATGTGGCGGGAAATTGAAATAATGGTTAAAGTATACAATAATATAAATCAAAATGTAATATCCGTCTGTATTACAACGATGTGTTCCCTGTTTTTTGTAACTTTTCTGTTTTACCTTATTGCATATTTTGATAAAGTATTAGCTCCGATGTGTGTACTGCTGCTTGTGGACAACACGCTGCTTATCCTTGAGAGTGATGGAAGCTGCAAAGGAAGCGTGTATTTCAAATCAGAGATGATTTTAAAGAACATTAGGACAAGTAATTTGATGAGGAAGAAAATAAATTGCCTTTATGTAAAATCGTTGAACATTATGAAAATCAAGTTCGGTTCTAGCAATCATTACGACAATTTAATGGTTCTAAATTTATTACAATTCAATGTCGAACAAACCTTGACTATGCTATTACTTTAAATCTCTATTCTTCACTCATGTCCAATCTTGTTTTCTGCTTGTCTTGTGATTTATATATGAATAAAATATTAATATATCTCTAAATTCAAATATATTCAATTTAACGACACTGGAGAGTAAAATTTCTAGAAAATTGTTTATTATTTTTTGAGGCATCTTTATTAATGTGTTATTAGAAATATTAGCACTTAACAGTTTAATTTTTACTCAATTACAGACTCATGTATTTTAAGCCTTTTTAATGTAATTCGTGAAAATAATTTTAAAACTCCGTTTTAATAAATCATATTACACGTGCCTCACTGATGATAGGTTTCGTCCATGTTTTCATAGGAAACTACTTGAAATTTTATCTGTATTTTAATTTGATATTATTGCTTATACAAAAAAAGATCAGGACACGTGCACATTTAACAGCTCCCTAGCAGTATAAGACATTTGTAAATAGCGTGTAATAACTATAGTACTGTATAGTATTTAAATGTATAAATACTAATATAACACGACTAAAAGGCACATGCAAAGTGTAATGACGTAATTATCCAGATACTTAATATCTGAGAATGGGGTATGCGTAGGTAAATTGTTTTAAAGTTGGTGATACAATTTAATTGGTTATCATGAACTGTAATTTAATATTAAAGCCATTTGTTTACCGCCAGTACAAATATGTCCTTCCCAAATAACATACATACATACATACCGCCAGTACAAAATTACTCGAAATAAAATTTAAGAACAATTATGGAATCATTGTGAGTTCAGCTAGCGAATTATGTTTGTCAATTACAATGCCTAATAATCGAAATTAGGGCTACAATAATTTCAAGATCGCCAAATCACTATTCTGCGACGGATAATGACAGCAAGTTCAAATATTTTAATTTTTTTATCCAATTTATCCAAAAAGGAATATAAATATATATGATAGCTGTGTATCTATAGACCTGTCCTCCATATTTCGAAATAAACGAAAATGCTTTCCATTTTTATTAAACTAAAATCAGCAATAAACGAAACGCAATTTAAAATATAAGTGAGGCACATGCAGCCAATTATTTATATGCTAGAGTTCTTTAGGTTAAACGTACAATCCGGATATGAATTTTACGGTAATAAAGAGTCAATAAATAGATTACTCTTATTCATGCGAAGCGTATGTCCATGTCCTTCGACATTACTTGTTTGATTGTTTTATATCACGGAATAGTAGAAATAATTTTATTAATAACTCAGTTTCAGAAACAAATCGCTATATTAAGTCAGTTTTAACCACAATGTAATGTTCCAGACGTACAGTTCATTTGCCGCCAGAATGTAAGTACAATCATTCTAGTATAGGAAAGCGAAGCTCGATTCGTTTTTAGGTCTCTACGAATATATTCAAAAGATAAAGCAGATTTGTCAATTAGCAATATCTAACCGGTTAACAATGCTTTTAGCGCAAGGCTTTCTTCCAGTGGTATTTAAAGTTTTCAAGCTGTTCAGCAAAATCACCACAGTAATACATGAGCAATCCACTGATTTTCCGTATACCTTTCAAGTTTCCAAGCAATACGACAAGCAATATCGTCAAAAGGTCTTCATTGCATTTTTATATTTGATCACAGTCTTGATTCAAAACGCTCTATATCCAAGTATTTGTTCATCAACGGAAAATACGTTGGCATTTATATGCGTAGTTGTAATCACATCTCATTTGATTATATTAGTTGAAGTCTACGCTAAACGAATTGATATCGCTGAGCTGTTCAATTGTTTTATAAAGTTCGAGCGACGCCATAATCGTAAGTGTTTAAATGATTACTGAAAATTATTATTAAATACGTACATATGTTTACATGATATGTATCACATATATTCAAAGCGGAGAACTGGATTCCAGAAGAGGCACGTCACGGAATTGGAACACGAATGCCATATTACGGACTTCTTGGCGCATTTTCAGCACCAACAATCGTGGGACTAATATATCCGTATGCGCTATTAACACCATGTTCTCCTTCACTTCTGGGATATATTGAATTTAATAGCATTTCTTGTGCAAACGCCGACGTAAATGAAAGTCTGTTACAAAAGATAATTAGTCGCTTATTGCACACATGCTCCGCTACATTTACATGTTGGATACTTCTATTCACTTTCTCCAATTGCGTTATAACCTATTGTACTTACACCAGCTTACCCTGCTTCTGCATGCTAAATTACTTTTCTTTAGTTAGAAGACAAATGTTGACAACAGACAAAATTGAACCTGTGGTGAAAACATGGAGAGAAATTGAGATAATGGTTCAAGTATTTAATAATTTTCATCAGAATATCGTATCTTTATGTTGTACATTCTTGTGCTCCTTTGTATTCATATTTAGCCTGTACACCCTGGTTGCAATTTCGAACAAATTGCTAGCTCCATTATGTTTGATGTTAATTGTGGACACAACGCTTATTGTCCTTGAGAGTGATGGAAGCTGTAAAGGAAATGTGTATTTGAAGTCTAAAATTAGTTTAAAGCAAATTAAATCAAGCAACAGGATTATGAAAGAGAAAATAAACCGTCGCTATGTTAATTCATTGAAGCCTATGAAAATCAAATTTGGATCGAGTAACAATTACGATATGTTAATGGTGCTAAATTTACTACAGTTTAATGTAGAACAAACGGCAACTTTATTATTACTCTAATACAAATACGTATAGCTAATTACATAACTAATTATGTATATTTATTCGGTAATATTGATATCCAATATCGTTGGCTTAGTTAGCACATGAGACATCAGACATTTTTTAGTTATTGCACATAAGACATCACGATTTTACTAGTTATTGCACATAAGCTATCTCAACATTTTTTGATTACACATAAGCTATCTCAATTTTTTAGTTATTGCGCACTAGATATCTTGATGTTTGGTGTAAAATTAATAGAGTATGCTCATTTTGTAGAGAATATAGAACAAACGGCAACTTTATTATTACTCTAATACAAATACGTATAGCTAATTACATAACTAATTATGTATATTTATTCGGTAATATTGATATCCAATATTATCTTGATCGAGCTAACCTTCGAATGTGAATTTTGAGAAGACACTTAATTTTAAATAAATGTTGTGAAACGCATATATCATGTGGTGGTGGTGGTGTGTTAACGCAAAGTATGTACTTTATATTTGTTCCTAATATGAAAATCATTGTTAGCTGAGCTCTTATTTCCGATTTCTATTTACAATTGCAACATTACAATGATGTAACTTGTTACAATAGAAAAGAACGTGAGAACCGTTCCCCTTTTTACGATATAAAAATGTCCACAATCAAAACCAAACGGTTTGCATTCATCTAAAATGTCCATAGTCCACTGCAACTTGCGTAAAGACCTCGTTTCTTGCTTATAATCACCACATATTACAAGCTTGTTACAAACAACCGACCTTTTCCATTTCTCACCAAATTCCTTACTTGCATTCCACACATTTCCCATTGCCTGTAGCAGTCTCACCGCGTGTACACAATGATGAAATATCATACCCAAAAATGACAATAGACTTGTAACCGGGAACACGTTCAGTTTTTTCAGCGGAATGAAGCTTACAATGACCAGCTCTAAAACTAGAATCGACTTGCAAAATAATAGCAATCCGCTAAATATTCGGTTATATTTTTCCAGTAAATTCCGTACATTTTCAAACTTCCAAACTTTACTCTGAATGATATAAATATTATGTAGCCCAGGTTTGTCGTCCATCATCAAGTATTCCAAAAGCCATTTACACGAAGACGCGACAATGGCAAGAGTGAAAAGAAACTGAAATAGGGCTAACCAAGCATAAAAGCAGACAAGAAATTCCAACATAATTGACACTGCAGCAATCACAATAATTTTCTCTGACCAAAACAAATCCTGCTTGTTGTCGAGAAATAAAGACAACGGATGCGCTTGAAAGTGAGGATGATTCAGGTTATTGAATACAATAAACAAAAATGAGCAGAATGATAACATTTTGAAATAAATTCTGGCCCGTTTACAAATTCTTACATGACTTTGTAGATATATCCGCTGATTTATCTTATCTATAAGTTCAAGATCAATAAAACTTTAATTTTAGTTTATTAAGCATTTGAATGTTTTAGTTTCTGTTTGTTTCATTTTTGCACTTACCTTTACCATAGACTGTCAGATCGGCTGAATTTAACATTCCAAAAAAGTTGGCAATTTCATACCGCTTCACATGCGTTCTAACAAAGATTGCAGCTACGATCACTTGTATCAAAATATATGCACTCAAAGCTACCAGCCTTATGTCGTTTTGATCACTGCATTCCTCGATATTACAACTTATCAGTTTAAACAACTGGCAAAACAGGAATGTTGTGTATAACAGGAATATGAATTTGGATCCATAATATACGGTAATTGTAGGAGCACTTTTACTAAGGGTTAGATTCCAGTAGGACTGCTCAATAGCATTTTCCCCAAACCATGATTTGGGTTTTGATAACGGTAGCAATGCAGTGTTTCCGGAGACCTGAAAATGGATGCTACCAAACATCCGGAATTCATCAATACATTTCTTATAAATTTCTAGAAGTGTAGTTTGTGGCTCATTAAAATGAGCTGTAGGATTTTCTTGGAGATTAGCCATAGTGGATGAATGGAAATTGACTGATCATTGACATGCATTCACAACTTATATATAAAGTTCATTGGCTAAGGACGATTACGTATTGAAACACGAGCACACAGCGTGTTAAACATGCCTTATTAATGTAGATAATTAATTAATTTCTTTGACTGCAGAATAGTGAGCAAAGTCGAAGTCTTTTCACTTTGCACGTAGCAGGTGAGTGCTGAACTAGTGGAATTATATAATCGTATGTTAAATTCTCCAGTCAGTTGGTTTTCAGAACCAATTATATTCAGTATGAAAATATATAAACTTGGAACGCAAAAGTTGAAACGTTCTTTGCTGCCTACTGCTAATGTATTTCTATTACCAGTAGAGTAATAATTCTGAACGTGACGAAAACGTGGAGTTATGACAATCATTACATATGATTCAATCAATTTCATTTAGACCATTACCGAATACATGAACACATGTATATGAAATTGCTTTATATTTCCTAACTTCCTAAGTCCATATTGATTTGGTAGGAAACTTGATCACGTAAATATGATGGATTTGTGGCTGTTGCCACCTGATGAGATACTGAGAAAATGTAATTTAAATGAATATTAATTTGGATATAAAGCTGATCACGAAACCAATTTCATAACCTGGAATTGAACATAGGGTCGGTCGCCTATACAACATTGCCTAAGTGACCAACAAGAAAGTAGGACCCGTCTAAAATCTGATTTCATTGGCAATTTATATGCACATAATAAATCATGCTATAATTAATGAACAAATACTTTCTTACCGCTCCAAATTTCAAGTCGTAGTATGTTCTCCATATAATTTATCAGTTTCCGCATAAGCCTGGCATACGACAATCATCATGGAACTGTTCCCATTAGAACTCATCCTTTTTTCTGTATGTGTCAGTTATCTGACTCAAGCAAATTCAAAGTTTCCTGTGGGAACTTTGTCCGTGTCAGTTTGTAATGACACGGTAGAAAATCCTGTTCAAATATCCTTAGAAGTCTGCTTTGAGACAAACCACCTAGCCAACAATTTTACTTGGTATAGTTTCGCTGCCCCTATTCAAGCTCCTGACTTTCTTCAACCGCCAAAGTATTTTGAGGAAATAGTGAACTTAAATGAAATCTTAAACCCATTTGGAAATTGCTTTGTTCACGTCATCACTGAGCCAAAACAGTATATAAATTTGGAGATTATCAAGACACCAATATATTTGTCCCAGCACTTTTTTATAGTTGACAGGCAATTCTTGCTTGAAAAGCACAACTCCACACATAACAAATTTTGGCGCTGGGACGCAATTATCGCTGCAACAGAGAACATGATTACTGTACATCCGAACCAATCTGTTGGATGTATCTCAATAAACAACCTGACTAGTGAAACAAACTTTGACTGGGCTTACAAAAATCAATTGCTGTGCGATACTATGGACCCAGAAGAAATAATTCTTAAAAATCGACCAGTAAATTGTCATGTACGCGTATACCTATTCCCAAATCTTCATGTAACCCATGATATATTTTACAAAGGGGAAAGTTCATACCAACCAATGTTTTTGGGGAAAGAATATGATAGATCTTACCCTCTTAAAAAATTACTTCCCCCTTTTCACCACAGAACTCCATATCACATCATTCTTCTTGAGGAAGGACAAGTAAAGCTGTGGACAGAAAATGGAAATATTTTATATCGTTGGGTTTGGGAAATGTTGAATTCTAGATATTACTCACTTCTTTCAAACAGCGTTGTATTACTAGCAACGGTTGTACCGGAAGAAGAAACAGATATAATTTCAAGTGGGAATGTCGATAGTGTTAAAGTGCTACGATACTCCAGTGAATGGGAATTTAAAATTAAAAGTTATAACATTGGCATGGAAATTTTAACTGGGAATAAAAACTTTAATACTTTAAATTTAATAGTAGAAACATTACTCGGCAGTGAGCCTGCACAACGAAAAATTTTGTTTTGTGTTTTGAGAAATAATCTAGTAGAAAATGTAGATTATGAGAAGGTATTTATTAAAAACAATGTAAGAAAGAACCTTAACCACTGGTCTGATAGAGCATCTGAATTCTTTACAGTAGTTTCTACAAAATCTTTAGGTGATTTGATATATTACGGAAATTCTGAATTATGGTATTCAATCGCGGGAAATTACACAGTGTCAGAAGGAATGCACGAATATGAAGATTGTCCCCTACATGGACACCTTGATCTTCTGCCTCAATTCTACTTTCCTTATTTTAATGGCAACATATGGAATTATGAAGGAATTAGCTACGACTTAGAATCGGAAAAATTTCAGATTGTTGCCTGTGGCAAACCTATTCTCGCAGGCTTACAATTTGCAGAATTGATATCAATATTTGATTTATGGGTGTGGATACTTTCTTTTATTTTAATAGTGTTGGTCCCTGTACAACTAACAGTGAACCTATGGATTAGTAATATTCTGTACACACAACATGGTCGGGTTAACATATTTTCTTATTGTTCTACGACATTTAAGATTCTAGTTGAACAGGGTGGATTCCAAAGCTCTGATCTGAATCTACCAGGTATCAAATTTATTGCGGCTCCTGTGCTTTTTGGAGCAGTTGTTCTGAGCAACGCCTACAAAAACGAAAACGTGTACAATTTAATTTCAATGCTTTTTCCAATACCTTATGATAATTTTGAACAATTGGTTGAACACAAGTTTCAAATTTACGTCAAAGGTGTGATACACTCATCTTCAAGTTTCTGTCCAGGTACTTTTGACAGCATATTATTTCATTTGGATTGTACAGGAAATTTATCAACGCCCCATATATTTAATTTTGCAAATCGGAGTTTACTGTATCCAACAATTCTCGAATATTTCGCTAACGCAACAACCAATCACAACGAGCTAACATTTACCATGACCATTTACTCTTTGCTAAAAGAATGGAAAATTTTAATTGAAAGAGGAGATGTCAATATAACTGACATGATTCCTAAATATAACAGGCTGTTTGAGAATTCAAAACTTGTCCCTGTTTCAAATGAACAAGTGGAAAGATTTGCGGCAGCGTATAGAAACGAGCAGTTTTTGGCACGTCAACAATCGTTGACATTTTTACGAGAACAGGAATATGTTACTAGAAGAATACTTTCAAAATGTGATAATGTTGCACTGATTACATCTGCTATTGATGCTCATCAAATATCGTCAGAATTAGATGCCGCTGGAGAAGGAAGCGTGTACGTTCTGAAAGACATTCTGTTCGAGAGACGCTTAGCATTTACTCTAGAAGGTTGGTTGCCTCATCATTCATTTTTAGTTCGATTGTATGGAGCACAGGCTTCTGGAATTTGGAATTGGTGGCAAAGCTTTGTTGCTGAGCACATGGCAAAAACGCGAAAACGCTCAGGTAATGTTTCCGAACAAGAGCCGGAAACAAATCTAAAGCCACCCACTATGAAAGGCAATATTCCGGTAATATTTACTTTATGGGTGGCCGGAATTGTTCTCTCGGGTTTGTTGCTTTGTTTTGAAGTACGAAGAGAAATTAAAATATATAGTAGTAAATGTGGTACAAGCATTGCAATTATGTGTAAAGTTTATATATTTTCAGTGTGTAGGTCTATTCGAAAAATCAGTGTGGGGCTTTTGCTTTATGTAAAACGATTGATCAATATTATCTAA